>JASDQU010509745.1:32400-54053 GCA_032191745.1 Picea mariana
CATGCTAGAGCACCCAAATTGAGACTACAACCATAACAATCAGCAAAAACTAAACATGACTGTTGGCTGTTATAAAACAGCAGAAAATTAAAAAGAAGACAGCAGAAAACTTAGAGCCTTTGCTTGGTCAAAGACAGACCAAGAAGGCAGCTGATAGGACCTGGAAAATTCACACAGCTGAGCCTATGGACCCCCCGATCATGCTGCAAGCTGATCATTTCAGAATCCAGTACGGTGAAAATCCACCTTTCTTCATGACTCTTATGATGAACAATAAATATCTCAACAATTGCATGCTGGATACAGGTGCTGGTGCAAACATGATGTCTCTCAAAGTCATGCAGCAGATGGGCCTGAAAGTAACCAGGCCTTACAGGAACGTTTGTGGATTTGAATCCAAAGCAATACCCACACATGGTGTTGTTGAGAATGTCGAAGTACAGTTGAAAGAATTCCCCGAGAAGACAGTTCACATAGACATTATAGTTGTTGATGTCCCGGATGTGTGGGGAATGTTGTTATCTAGGAAGTTCGGTGCGATGATAGGCGGGTCCCTTGAAATGTATCTCACCTTTCTGCGGTTGCCTTTGAAAGATGGAACGACTGGACGATTACTCAATATGCCAATAACTGGAACTCATGTACAAGATGTTGTCCCTACTGTGAATGAAGCGCAGAAAGATGTGATACAAACTCTTCAAGAGTATTCTCTGTAAGACATGCCATTTACTACGGAAGAAGACTTTGACCAGATCGAGTGGCCCAAGAAAGAGGAATATCAGCGACTCCTAGATCAGTTTCAAAACAAAGAGGTAGGGACGGTGAAGATACTAAAAAAACCAAAGAATGAAGAAGATGTACAAATACATCCGTCCGAACAAGAAACCTTTACTCCAAAAGCCCACCCACCTCCCTCAGTACAATACACCAGGGTTGTTCAAGGAACTAACAAACACAAGATCCGAAAATACAAGGAAGGGGAGTTGGTATGGATGTGGGATACTCAGAAAGGATAGCCTACTAATGTAAAAGGAAGTACACAATCATGGCTAATCAGCCAACAAAGTAAAAACCCCAAAGAGATATACCTGCCTGAGACAAAGCAACAACAAACCGATATGTGCAAGCTAGCTCAATGGGTTAGTACTTCATATAAATCAATGATTATCTGATAAACATATAAGCTATTTGACAATAAATATTAACGAAGTCAATGTTTATAAAATAGCAATGAAAATTATATCACTTCTTCAATAAATGCTGGAATAATGTGGCATTCAATGCAACAAATCAATACTTCATTCAATTAATGCCTTTATTCATCATTCAATTGCTTATAAAGAAAACGTCTAGCTGCACTAGTGATTTATAGCCAAAGATGACGGCAGCATATAGTGTTAGTTAGGTTAGTTCCTAGACTAGGGTTGGTAGTTAGGGTTTTGACTCAAGTTTTTTAAAGAAGATTGTGATCAAGTTCACTTCATGACAGGAGGTCTTTTATTGATCAATGCCTTAGGGTTGAATGGAGTCAAAAAGTGAAGGACGCAAGAGCTGAAGGATAGGGATAAAACGGCTAAGGACTAGAGGGAGAAGCTTTGAAGTGTTGTTAGAGCAAGGCCTCAAAGTCAAAACCCTAGGGGAGAGAGGCTCACTTTGGTGTAGGTGAACTAGGCCTCGGTGCTCTCTCCTCCTTCCTTAACTCAATGGCAATCACGGCTTGCTGGAAAGATAGCATAAACCAAGACAAGAGGGTTTGATGAAGCAAAGTGTTGCTACAGCAAGGCTCTACCAGCAAACCCTAGAAAAAAATCGACCTAAAGTGTAGAAAACCTAGGCTTTAAGGCGTCTCCTTCTTCTCAGCTTATAAAAGGTACAGCTAGCAAAAATGAAGAGAGAAAGAGAGTGTAGCTACGGCTAGGCTCTCTCCTTCTTCAATCAATGGCTGAAAATTCTCTCAATTGGGGACATGAGACAAGGACCTACTTGTGTGCTTGTCACCTAGGGTTTTGTTTAGCAACATGATAAACATATGCAAGAAATAAAACTACAACCATTCATTCAAGAAGTTTTGCAGAAAAATACTTACATATCACCAAGAAAAAGCATTGCAAACCCTAGTTGTAACACCTTCCATCAAGAGAAATGCCAAAACATGCCAAGAAAATCTTCCTTCAACAATTGCGCCTCACTAAATCAGCCAATAACCCAAGAGAGGGCGCAAATTTCAGACCTCACTAATGAGTGAGTGAGTTGTGATGAAAAAATGAAGGTGAAAATCCTTCATTTATACAGTATCATGACCTAAATTTACTTTTTAGGTCATGTAAAAGGTCGACAAGGCCAAAATACTAAAATCGTACTGTTTTTACATTAAATTGTCAAATTAAAACCCTAATCAAGCTGAAAAGAGACATCAAGCCCCTCCAAAGGAGACGTCAGCCCCTTTTAGGGCAAATGGAGCATCTTGGAGCAAAACGTTAACCCTCCTTGGGCTCCTCCATCATGCCACACGTGCCAATACTGCCCAGTCTGCCTCCCAAGACGTCCAATAGGCTGGATGACGTCATGGTCATCATGCGTGACGTCCCAGGCCTTCCAAGGCCAACTTTCCACTGAAAAAGGGCCAGTCTCCCTAGGTCAAGCTCTGCCAAGGTGCCTTTGGTGGAACGTCCTCTTCTTCTCCGGTGCAAAGCCCCTGATCCATCTCTGTCATGTCTCTGCCCCCTGATGGGGTCTCAGCATCCACTTGGTGGGCTCTTCATCCCCATGGAGGTCCGAACTGATCATCTCCCCATGTGTACCGGTCCAAAATGGTACCTGTCCGTCGGGCATGGTCCTGCACATCAATAGCTACGCCCTCCATGGGTTCATCAGTCACAGGGATCATAGCAATGTCAATCACATCTCATCATCAATATTTTTAAACATGTGCACAAAATCCCTAATACATCAGTTAACAGCTCAAAGACATTACACAAGCCTGCAATACAAGTTTAGAGAAAAAGACAAAGGGCCCTATTGGGTTAGTGTCCACTGGAAAAGGAAAGTTCCCGAAAGAGACCTCATCCAAGCCATGTAAGTGGGTGATGTGGTCAAGGGATGTCCAAGCAGGTGGGTGCAATGAGGGCAGAGGATGCAGAAAACTTTACATGTGGGTGCCTTTGTAGAAGGTGACTTGTACCTGTCCTGGATGCAGTTTTTTTCGAGCCCATTTATGCCTTTTATTCTTATTCTTTTTATTGCTTTTTCTTCAAGAGGATAATCAGAGGACACTGCCCTGGCGTGGTGACCAGCGGTGACAGCGTTACCCACAAGTACTTTCACAGAAATGATAAGGCTGGCTCGTGATGAGACCCCCTTTCCCTTGGCCATGCAACCAAGGGTCACTACCCTGGCGTGGTAACCAGCTGGTGGTAATGTCATACTATTAGTTACCCATGGACCTAATAGGTTGGTTCGTGATGAGACCCCCTATCCTCTGACTAGGTCTTGTTTTATTATTTTTACGGGTCCCTCTTGTTTCTTGCTGAGAAGGCTTTTATTGCTTTCTCGGGGATCCCAGGGCGAAGCATCTCGGGTTTTATTCTTAGGCTTTTATCTTTTACCAGCTTGCTTTTACCTTCTGGGCCTTCAGCCCCTTCTTCCCACGAGATAAGATGCAATCCTGAAAATAGGTCAACCCAATGCCCGGACAAGTGGAATGGGATTGGTGAGCGGGAAACAAGATGAAAAAGTGATGTTGTGAAGGGAGTGGACGATGGCTTTTTAGAAATCCTTCCAGTGGCAAACCAAAACCTACAGACACAGGCTTACTAGGGCACTCTGTCAATACCCCCAGACATGGTCAAGTGGGCAAGTGTAAGATCCAAGCCAGTCGTTAGAAATAAAAGGAATCAGATGCATATATTCAAGGTTTTTTATGATCGAAGTGACACATACCATGATACCTAGACTAATTACCTCATGGAGCAAGAACCATCTCTGACACAGGAACAAGCCGATGGTGGTGGATGCTACTGCTGTTGACAAGATAAAGATGTTGGAAGAAAGAAAAGGTGGGCCCTCCAGAGCCATGCTAAAGTCAATCCTGCTCTCGGTACTCCATGTCTAGGACCTGTGGGCCTCGAGACATGATCTCCTAGTTATCCCTAAAAGTGGGGGATAACAAGGCTTGTTGGTTACATTATTCATGCACAAGGTGAAGCACTCCACCACTTGAAGCCACATTGCACTTTTTTCTCATGCTTTGTAATGTCCCCCACCTCTTGATAAAGAGGTGATGAGGAGACTCAGTGGCCTGGGCATCCCCACTAGGTCATAGTCTCACACTGAGGGGGAAAGTCAACTAGACTAAAGTTATATTCTTAAGTTGACTTAAAGGAAAAAGGTTAAAAGGAGTAAAAGATAACTCAATAAAAGAATAGAAGTTAACCCTGGGAGTTAATCTAACTCAACAGAGGAATAGAAGGAAAAGTATATATAGAAGGCTGGGGCGCACCTATTATTCATTATGGATTTGGTATATTGCTTGTTATTGCTCTTGAGCATACAGTTTGGGGGTTTTGATGTACAAACCCTTGTGAGCAACTCAGTGGTGAAAGACCCACTCACCTTGTTCCATAGCTTGGTCTCGGGGATGAAAGACTCCTCCACACCATTCTACACTCAGCATATTTCCACCTAGCGAATCAGAAGTAGCAGGGTCGTACTGTTCTTGAGTTTCCAGCAAGGGCGCACCATCATCTAGAGAAGGGTTCGATCCAGCTGATCAGGAGAGCCTTTGGACATTCCGTCACTTGGGTTTTACTTGCATGGTCCCAACCATCATTTTGAGGGTTTTTCTGGAGAGTTATCACCATCAGATATTTGAGCTTCAGATTGGGACGACTCGGAGGCAAGGGGACGTCCTATGATTCAGTAAATCTCAGATCTAGAGAGCTTCACCTAGAATCTGAGTCTGAAACTTCTCCTACGGGGTTCTCATAGCCCGATCTACATTCTTGGGAGTTTCAGGGCATTTGGAGACTTCTATCATCAGGGACGAGCTACCTAGGGCTCCAGGCATCCAGGAGGGCGCAACTTCATTAGAAGATTCAGGGTTTGGAGGAGTTTGCCTTAGCCTTTCGGCTTGAGATTTCAGGGGGGTGTTCCTATCACCCAGATCAATCAGTTGGCAGAGTTTGGGCTCATTTGGAGTTTTCTTACAATTGGGCCGAGTTATTGAGAGTTCTAGCCTTCTATTGGAGCGTGGCATCTTCCAGCTTGAGGAGTTGGCATTCAGATCTACTTGTATTGGTCTTCATCTTTCATCCAGCCTCTGGGGTGTATTTTGTATTGGCGGGAGCATTTTGTAGCAGCTCGTACTTATTATCTATCCGGCTATCTGAGGATCATTCCAGATCGGCTATCTATTGTATCTGATTCATGCTTCTTATAATAAAAGGTCAGATCTATACTTGTGTTTTCTATATCTTGAATGTATTGTGATCTTGCATGTATTGGATAAATCTTGTATAAACACCTCTTAATAACTGGACAACTTCATGAGTCACCTGCACATCAAACACAACAGAGGTAGTTAGTGGTTTCAAGCGAAAAAATTGGCTTGGGATCATTACAGTGGTATCAGAGCTTTGATCCTCCAAACCTGTGGAGGGATTAGCACATGCGAATCTTTATGGGTAGAAGGAAGAAACCAAGCAGTGAAATCGAGGCTGAAATGGAAGGGTAAGGGGATGACCGTGAGCCTCAAGGCTTGGCCTTCTTGGCAGTCGAATTTGACAAATTCCAGAAAACCATAAATCTCACGGAAAGCAAATTGGTCCACCATTTAGATGAGAACCAGGAAACCAACAGAAGGGGACAGGCCAAAATTTCTGTAACTTTGAAGAAGGTTGACGAGAATCTGCAGAAGATTGACCAGAACCAATCCCGGATAACTGATCTTTTGATGCAAATGACCCATCAAGGGAAGGACCTTGAGACGTATTGGAATAAGTTGGATGGTGGATCCGGTGGATTCCATGGTGAGATCAGATATAACCCGAAGAAAGCTCCCAGATCCGAAGGAAGTCAGGGAGGAGGCACTTCCAATGGTCAGATGGGTAGCAGGGTCAACCCTAGGCCATACATGCCCACGTTCACAAATGAACAGTTAGGCCGACATTGGGGTAGCAGGGCTAACCCGAGGCCATACATGCCCACATTCACAGATGAGCAAGGGCAACAGGAACAGGTGGAGGACTTTGTTGAACAAATGATGAGATGTACCAAGGAGTACTACAGTTTGGATATGAGGATTCAAAGGCAGATGTCCCTGGAACAATATTGCCAACTCAGGTTCAGAAATCAACCTAGTTCGAACCACAGGGGCAATTTTGAGTTTGAACGAAAAGCAGGGAAGATAGAGATTCCATACTTTGATGGTACGGCCAAGATGACAGCACAGGCGTGGGTGCAAAAGCTGGACACCTATCTACAACTTAACCCAATGAGGGAAATGGAGGCTATCAAGTTTGCTACTATGTACTTGGATGGCAAGCCTCATGATTGGTGATATCATGGACTCACCACTCTTGGCCACAATCAGATAGTGTCCTACACAGAATTCACTCAGAGGCTTATTGACAGGTTTGATCAGGAAGATCCTGAACTACATTTCCGGGAGCTCACACAACTCAAGCAAACTGGTATGGTCGAGGCATATATTGATGAGTTTCAAAGGCTGGCAGTAATGGTGCAGGATATGTCTCCGACCAGGCTTATGATGCTATTCACTAAGGGGTTGATGGAACCCTTAAAGGGTTGGGTCAAGGCCTTCAAGCCTACAAACCTACAAGAGGCTATCTGGAAGACAAGGGATCTGGGACCAGCAGTGAAGCCAAAATTTGTACCCAGACCACCTCTTGACAGTGGAGGAAAAGACCAAAGACCTCCAATGAATCACTTGCAAAGAACCATGGAACCCAACACACAAATGCATGGGCGATGGTCAGGTGCACTACATTGAGGTCACTTCAGACAACGAAGAGGAAGAAGAGATCGGCCAGATACAGAACATGGAGGCAGAAACCACTGAGGCAGTAGAGGAACATATCACAGGACAGGACAATATGGCCACCTTGGCATCTATCAGTGGAGTGCCCAAGTATAACACCTTCCGAATGAGGGGGGTCTTGCAGGGACAGAGAGTTTCGGTTTTGATTGATGGAGGAGCCTCCCACAACTTCATTGATTCAGCATTATTGAAGAGAAGGCACATACCCATAGTAGAATTTGAAGGGTTCAAGGTGGAGGTAGTAGGTGGAAGCACTATGCCTTGCGACAGATACATTCCGGGCATGAAGCTTACCTTGGGTAGGCATGAGCTAATACAAGACGTCTATGTCATGGACCTTCCGGATACCAACATCATCCTAGGAGTTCAGTGGCTCAGCACATTGGGACCTATCACTACCAACTACAAAACCATGGAAATGTCATTCACAGAGGAGGGTGGACGAAAGGTAGTGCTCCGGGGTATAACAAGGAATGCTACAAAGGTAGTCACGGCCAAGAGGATGGAGGCCATCTTCCGGAGAGATGAGATAGTATACGCAGCAGAATGCAGGATTGTAACACATATGGATGAACAGGGCAAGGTTCACTACACCCCAGAGATCAAAGAAATCCTTGACAGGCACCACAAGGTGTTTGGGCCTATTCCTCCAGGGGTACCACCAGATAGGGGGTTTGAGCACATTATTGAGCTAGAGGAAGGGGCCAAACCAGTCATTACCACACCATACAGACATCCCAAGAAGTACAAAGATGAGATAGAGAAGGCCATCAAGGAACTTCTGGACATGGGGCACATCAGGCCCAGCACTAGCCCTTTTGCTTCTTCAGTAGTGCTGGTGAAGAAGAAAGATGGCACTATGAGGATGTGCATTGACTTCAGGGCCTTGAATAAAAATACCATCAAAAATAGGTACCCGATACCAAGGATTGATGAACTGTTGGACAAATTGCATGGGGCCATCTACTTCATTAAGATTGACCTTCGTTCTGGTTATCATCAGATCAAGATGAGGGAGGAAGACATCTCAAAAATAGCTTTTAGATGTCATTACGACCATTATGAGTTTTTGGTGATGCCCTTTGGGTTAACCAACACCCCTGCTACGTTCCAATCATGTATGAACCATGTGTTCAACAAACAGCTGAGGAAACACCTGTTAGTATTTTTTGATGACTTGCTTATCTACAGCAAGACGTGGGAGGAGCATCTAAGGCATGTGGATCAGATTTTGTCAATCATGGAGGAACAATCACTGTATGCTAAGGAGTCTAAATGCGAGTTTGGAATGATAGAGGTCCTCTATTTAGGACACATCATCGGGGCAAAGGGGGTACAGGTACATCAGGAGAAAATAAAAGCCATCATGGAATGGCCTACTCCTAAGACACTCACAGATTTGAGAGGATTTCTGGGCATGTGCACATATTACAGGAAGTTTGTCAAAGGATTTTCTCAGCTGTGTGCACCTTTGACCAATTTGCCTAAGAAAGGAGCCTTCAAGTGGGACGGGGAGGCTCAAATAACGATGGACAAGATGAAGAAAGTGATGAGTACGTGCCCAGTCTTAGCCCTTCCAGATTTCAACCTCCCTTTTACCTTGGAGTGTGATGCCTCCGGGGAAGGAATAGGGGTCGTACTGATGCAGAAGGGGCACCCTCTTGCCTATGAGAGCCGGAAACTCAGGGGTCCCGAGCTACTCTACAACATTTATGACAAAGAAATGCTGGCTATCATGCATGCACTAGCCAAATTCCGGCAATACTTGGTAGGTTCCCGGTTTGTGGTCAAGTCAGATCATAACAGTCTCAAATATCTATTGGATCAGAAAGATTTGAATGAGAGGCAACAAAAATGGGTAAGCAGAATACAGGCCTACGACTTTGACATTGAATTTGTCAAAGGGAAGAACAATGTGGTGGCCAATGCATTATCGAGGAGGCCATCCATCTTTGCCATGACAGGGGTATCAGTTGACTAGAAAGACCATCTAGTGATGGAGTATGCAAAGGATCAGTTTGCATGCTAGCTATTGGATGGACAGGTACAAGATGATAATTTCAAGGTTATGAATGACCTCATCTACTATAAGGACCGAATCTTTTTGGTTCCTAAATCGGCCTTCAAGGCTAAGGTATTGCAAGCGTACCATGACTCACCAATGGCAGGACATCAGGGGATCAGCAAGACGTACAGGCAGGTGAGAGAAAGGTTCTCATGGAAGGGCCTCAAGGAGGATGTGATTAAGCACATCAAGGAGTGTACTACATGTCAGGAGAACAAGGATGAGCACACGCACCCAGCAGGACTACTACAACCCTTACCCATTCCGGAGCACAAATGGGAGAGCATATCCATGGATTTCATCACCGGGTTGCCAAAGACACAAGGGAAGGACTGCATTTTTGTAGTAGTGGACAGGTTGACAAAGTTCGCACACTTCTTCGCCATAGCTATTGACTTCAGTGCAGCACAGGTGGCCGAACTATTCTTTAGGGAGATTTTCAGGTTGCACGACCTACCCAAGACCATTGTCAGCGACAGGGATAGCAGGTTCATGAGTACATTCTGGCAAGAATTATTCAGATTGGTTGGTACGGCTTTGACCCCTAGCACCAGCTATCACCCTCAGACGGATGGACAGACAGAGATAGTCAACAAGTGGGTGGAAGGCTACCTCAGAAATTATGTGGCAGGACAACAGAAAGCGTGGGCCAGATGGTTGCACCTAGGAGAGTACTGCTACAACACCACCCAGCATACGTCCATAGGCATGTCACCATTCAGGGCCGTCTATGGCTAAGATCCTTTATCTTTTGGGGAGATTGCTTTCGGTGACAGCAGGGCACCTATGGTACAGTATTGGATACAGCAGAGCCAAGACATTCTCAGGGAGCTGAAGGATCATCTACAGAGAGCACAGAACCAGCAAAAGGTCCAAGCAGACAAGCACAGAGTTGATCGTACTTTTGAGGTTGGTGACCTGGTCTACCTAAGGCTCCAACCATATAGGCAGTTCCATAAAAAGGAGCGGAGCAGATAAACTACAGCCACGTTTCTTTGGGCCCTACAGAATCAACAGGAAGATAGGGGCCGTAACTTATGAGCTGGAACTTCCACAGGCAGCAAAATACACAACGTCTTCCATGTCTCCTGCCTTAAGAAAGCCCTCGACCAACGCATCAGACCCATTGAGGTATTACCTCCCATGGATGAGGAGAGACAGCTTGTTTTGATTCTGGAGGAGATATTAGAGGTCCGAAAGAAGAGGCTCAGAAACCGAAGCATCAAGGAGTACCTGATCAGATGGAAGGATTTACCCATTGAGGATGCCACATGGGAAAAGGAGCACGTGGTAAGAGAAACAGGTTTGGAATTGCTTGAGGACAAGCAATTTCAAGCAGGGGAGACTGTAATGTCCCCCACCTCTTGATAAAGAGGTGATGAGGAGACTTAGTGGCTTGGGCATCCCCACTAGGTCATAGTCTCACACTGAGGGGGAAAGTCAACTAGACTAAGGTTATATTCTTAAGTTGACTTAAAGGAAAAAGGTTAAAAGGAGTAAAAGATAACTCAATAAAAGAATAGAAGTTAACCCTGGGAGTTAATCTAACTCAACAGAGGAATAGAAGGAAAAGTATAAATAGAAGGTTAGGGCGCACCTATTATTCATTTTGGATTTGGTATATTGCTTGTTATTGCTCTTGAGCATACAGTTTGGGGGTTTTGCTGTACAAACCCTTCTGAGCAACTCAGTGGTGAAAGACCCACTCACCTTGTTCCACAGCTTGGTCTCGGGGATGAAAGACTCCTCCACACCATTCTACACTCAGCATATTTCCACCTAGCGAATCAGAAGTAGCAGGGCCGTATTGTTCTTGAGTTTCCAGCAAGGGCACACCGTCATCTAGAGAAGGGTTCGATCCAGTTGATCAAGAGAGCCTTTGGACATTCCGTCACTTGGGTTTTACTTGCAGGGTCCCAACCATCATTTCGAGGGTTTTTCTGGAGAGTTATCACCATCAGATATTTGAGCTTCAGATTGGGACGACTTTGAGGCAAGGGGACGTCCTATGATTCAATAAATCTCAGATCTAGAGAGCTTCACCTAGAATCTGAGTCTGAAACTTCTCCTACGGGGTTCTCATAGCCCAATCTACATTCTTGGGGAGTTTCAGGGCATTTGGAGACTTCTGTCATCAGGGACGAGCTACCTAGGGCTCCAGGCATCCAGGAGGGCGCAGCTTCATTAGAATATTCAGGGTTTGGAGGAGTTTTCCTTAGCCTTTCGGCTTGAGATTTCAGGAGGGTGTTCCTATCACCCAGATCTATCAGTTGGCGGAGTTTGGGCTCATTTGGTGTTTTCTTACAGTTGGGCCAAGTTATTGAGAGTTTCAGCGTTCTATTGGAGCGTGGCATCTTCCAGCTTGAGGAGTTGGCATTCAGATCTACTTGTATTGGTCTTCATCTTTCATCCAGCCTCTGGGGCATATTTTGTAGTGGCGGGAGCATTTTGTAGCAGCTCATACTTATTATCTATCCGGCTATCTGAGGATTATTCCAGATCGGCTATCTATTGTATCTAATTCATGCTTCTTATAATAAAAGGTCAGATCTATGCTTGTGTTTTCTATATCTTGAATATATTGTGATCTTGCATGTATTGAATAAATCTTGTATAAACACCTCTTAATAAATGGACAACTTCATGAGTCACCTGCACATCAAACACAACAGAGGTAGTTAGTGGTTTAAGGCGAAAAAATTGGCTTGGGATCATTACATGCTTCATTGATGGACATTTTTGTTGGAGGTCTCACACTCGCTATATTTAGGGTCTCGACTTGATTCAAACCCTCATGGAGGAGGATGTCCACCTTTTGGAGCTTCAATTACACACTTATTCATTGTTTATTAATGGGACGTCTCACTCATGATTCCACACATGCCACCTTATGAGGGTTTTACTTGGTCTTTGTGCATTCTTTCATGGTTAGAGGAGGACGTCTCACCTTGGAGAGCTACATGTCCACCTTTTGAGGAGCCACACATGTCCTTGGAGGTTAATTGCACATTATTTGAGGTTTTAGTTGGTGATGCATTTTTCCTTCGAGGAGTCATGGAGATCATTGGCGCACTTTTCAAAGTCAATTGACTATTCTTGGAGGTTATTACGTTTTTGTGCTATTTTTGGAGGTTGATGCATAACCAACTCCATTATTTATTTATTGTTGACTTGTCTCATGGAGTTGGTTACATGAGAGCATTATTGTATTGTTTTCCTTAGATATTTTATTGTTTCTTCTTGGAGAAGAAAATGAATCTCAACAAGTCATTGTGTCATTTAGTAAAGAAGTTGTTGATAGGATATTTCATTGTTATTCCTTAGAGAACTAATGGATCTATGAAAACAAATACTTCTTTATTGTTGAGGAGATAAAGATAAAACCTATATAATGGTTTGCTCTCTCCATTTGGTGTATGGTTGGATTGTGAGGATTTCTCTCCTCTTGGAGCTCTATTGAATATCTAATGGAAAGCTTTTGGAGATTATGGGTTATTTCTTTTATATGTGAAGCTAATATTTGTCATCTCTAATTTTTCCCTTTGTTCTTCTATTAATCAATGTATTAGCTTGCTTCTATCAAACTATTCTTGCTAGTCTAATGCTTCATTGTAAGACACACCATCATAGCATAGTTTGAGTGTGGCACCTTTAGAGCCCCTCTAAGTTTATTTCTTCATGGTTTAACAACATATTAAGGCTTATTGTGGCATATCTCCATTTGTCTTAATCATTTACAAATTGCTCTCTTGGTGTAACCCCTTGACTCCATTTTCTCTATATTGGATAGGCACTAGTCCCTTGTTCTCAATCACTCCATTATTTTTATTATGCTATAAAACCATGTTTTGCTAAGCTATCTCTTCACATCACCTTGAGCCTCCTTGTCATAGCCTTAGCAATCCTACTTAGGGATACCCCCCTTGTGTTGGAGAAGAGCCAACCTAAAGTGAGAGAGGGAGTTATTGAGGTGACTGTGGGTAGCCCCTCTAAGTTTCCCTTGGGTTTTCAATTTGTGCTTGGGACTTTTACACATATAAGAAAGGGAGTTCGGGAGGTAACACTCTCCAGCCATGAAATCTAATGTGTTGACCACCTATTTTGACTAGGGGTCAACTCCATATTCTATGAAGCTATGTACCCGATGGTGCAACAAAATTGAAGACTTTTTGGTTCTACAAGGCAAATTTTTCCCCCGGCACGTCTTTTTGTAATCGGAATGTTAGCTCCCCTACGTGGGATAATAATGTAATGAGTCTACATGGATCATATTTTAGGTTAGTTGCCTAGGAATTTATCATTAGGGAAGTCCTTTCATCGAGTGTTTTTTATCCTCGGGTAATTAATCTGGCCTAACCAGCCATTTTAATTACCCTTGAGTTTTTCACTCACAATAATCCTCCAAAGTGGTGAAAGGCGTTCTAATGATCGAGCCCAATGGCTGACTAGGGTTTAGGAATATTGTAAATGATCGTGCTAGACATCTTCCATAGTCTTGCGGAATTCTGTTAAGTCTAAGTAGTTTTTTTAATTTTTTTTTAAATTACCCAGTTAATGGTAATTTTAATTAAATTTGATGTAAAAATGTAAAAATTTGGTCCTATGGGGTTTCGATAAGGGTATGAGCACTCAAAAGAAATGACATGAGACCCCCTACACCCCTGGACCAAGTTTCAACTCTATTTGACAAGTTTTGCTAGGTCATTGTCTATGAGGAGTCCAAGTCAGTCTTGAGTCAGCGTTTAATTGCTTTAATTTGGCTAAGTAAAAATGTCAAAAATTGTAAAAAAGGAAATAAGACATGAGAGAGAGAGTGGGAAAGGTTTCCTAACCTTTTTCCTAAGTTGGAAAAGTAATTTTCCATTTAAAGAACCCCCCCTTGCTTATCCAACAACTTAAAGTGGTGTTCCCTAGCTAAAAGTGACACGTGGGAAATAAAACGTTTAAGTGAAAAAGCCACCTAAACCCTAATTTCACCCCCCTTGGTGTCTAACCTCATGTTTGACCATAGGAAAAGGTGTTTTCCCCCTTTCCCCCTCACCCCTCAAACCCTAATTCACTACCAAAACCCTAAAAGTGACTCTTCCTTGAGTTTATCTATTTCTCTTGGATGTGTGACACTTGTAACTCATCCAAGAAGGGTCTTTCTTCTCTCCCAAGTATAAAAGAATGCCTACCCCTCCTCATTTCATACATCTTTTCTTAGAGAAACACCACTATGCCCAAATTTCTCCCACTCCTCTCTCTCTCTTTCCCATTTCTTCTAGTTTTGCTGCAAGTATTTGCATGCAGATTTTTTATGAATAAAGGAAGCTTTGGAGGAACACCATCTTGGCATTGGGAGTCTTCTTGATGTTATGCAAATACTATTGAGGTGATATCGCTTTGTTTCTAGTGTTCTTGCTTGTTTACTTGCCTAGATTAAGAGATCCATAGCAAAGTATTTTGTTTGGTAGAATAAGTAGAAGTATTTCTATTTGTTTTAGTGAGGTAGTTTTAATAGAACTAGTAAAGTATTTTACATGTTTATTGGATCTACTGTCGATTTTTCAATAAGCTAGGCTCAAGCATGAAGTTCATTCCAATTTTAGCATTTTACTTGAACCATAGACAATTGTAGTTACACCATTAACAATTTGTTGCAGCAACCAAGATCACAAGAAGAAATACCATGCACAAGTACACAAGAAGTATCCTGGTAAACCCTTCTCAACAAGGGAAGAAAACCCAGCCAATCCTTTGCTATATTCTTCAAGAGAAAGACCTCCCACACCATAAACCTAGCACACAAAAGGGTGCTCACAAAACCTAGAAGACTAGCGCCCAAGAGAGGTGCACACTTCAGCCCAAGAACAAGTACTTGCTGAAATTTCCAAACTCACACTTGTGTTATGTTTCCTCAATGGGGAAATTACCTTTATTTATATTAGACTGGACATATCAAAAGTAGTGTCTATTGGCACAACAAGGCCGACCTCAATAACTCAAAATATAATTAATAATTACCATATTAATTATCTTTTACATTAATTATCTTTCACTTTATGGTGCAGCCAACCTATACCCTTTACATCACAAATAGGGTTACAGGTAAGTCTGACTCTTGGACAATATAGCAAGGGATCTCATACACCCACTACTGCTCAGCCACTAGGGGCACAACCACCTGTGCTTAGCCACAGGGACGTCCAAGTCTCTATCTCACATGAGAATCATCAGAATACACACTCACTAGTGCTCAGCCACTAGGATCACGTCCACCTGTGCTCAGCCACAGGAAAGTCCTACTCAGCAGATCTCTATCTCACTGCGTCTCACAGGAGAATCATCTAGAGTATCACATCATCTCAACTCTCTCCACATAGGAGAACAGTACATCATTTCATCTCTATCTCGGAGAGAACGACACACCCAACTCATGGGCTTTCTCTCAAGCCGACTCACTTAGTCTGTGTCCTGGAGGATGTCTCACGCAACTGTAATCATCAACACTCCCTCTCAGCTAGTGAGGCATTCTCCACCAGGCCAAGTCTCTCACGAAAGTACTCAAACTCCGTCTTAACAAGTGGCTTGGTGAAGATTTTTGCAATCTCCTCATGTCTAGGAAGGTACTGCACGTGTACTGCTTTCCTCTGCACCATGTCTCTGATATAATGATATTTTATCTCAATGTGTTTCGATCTATCATGAAACACAGGGTTCTCAGAGAGCTTCACACAACTCTGGTTATCACACTGAATAATGATAGGATCCATCTCATGATCAAATAAATTTGTCAGAAGCTTGCGAAGCCACACTCCTTCGTGGACTGCCACACTCAATGCTATATACTCTGCTTCTGCAGTACTCAAGGCCACAGAGCTTTGTTTCCTGCTGCACCAGGAAACCATGGTAGACCCTAAGGTAAACAACAACTGGAGGTGCTCTTCAGGTACACTGAGCTCCGTGCCCAATCTGCATCGGCATGTCTCTATAAACTCAAGTCTACACTGGAGGCATATCTCAGGCCATATTCAAGTGTGTCTCGTAGGTATCTCAATACATGTTTCGCTACTATCCAGTGAGTCTGTCTCGGTTGACTCATGAACTGGCTAAGCACATTCACTACATAGCATATAACAGGTTCTGGTGTTAACCAGATACATCAGTGATCCTCTCAGTTGTGGATCAATCTCGCCTGAATCAGTAGGAGCATCATATATTTTCTTCAACTCCATCACCATCGATGTAGGCATGGATTTGCACTCTGTCATACGGATCTTCTTAAATATCTCCACTGTATATTTTCCTTGACTCAGGAAAAATCTCATTAGTCCTCTGCCATACTTCTAGTATCAAGAAGTAGTGCATCATACCCAGATTCTTCATCTCGAAAACAGAAGTCAATGCTTGCTTGCATTCAACAATAAGTCTTTCTGAACGGTAAGGTATAAACATCCACATACAGGAGCAAGATCAGGCACTCGTCACCAACAATATGATAATATAGGTTTGGATCGGCAACACTCTTGCTAAAATCCAAACTCATCAAGAATCCATACATCTTCTAGTATCAAGCACGAGGTGCCTGCTTTAGTCCATACAAGACTTTCTTCAACCTGTACACATGATTTCTCATCGTATGTCACGAATCCCTCTAGCTGCTTCATGTAAACTTCTTCTTTAATTTCACCATTGAGGAAGGTTGTCTTTACATCCATCTGATGTAGTTTCCAACTCATGGATGATAGTATGGATGGAAGTGTATCGGGCTACTGAATCAAATGTCTCATCATAGACAACTCCCTCTATTTGTGGGAATCTTCTGGCTTCAAATCTCGCTTTGTATTTCTCGATACTTCCATCAGCTGCATGCTTGATCTTATAGATCCATTTGGAAGTCACTACAGACTTCCCTTCTAGTCTCGGAACAATATCCCATACATCATTCTTCTAGAGAGACTGATATTCTTCTGTCATGGCATCTTGCCATACTTGCTCACCTGTAGCTTCTTCATGACAAGAAAGCTCAAAATCAATGATGTGGCTCATGGCTGAAAGGTAGCTCGAAAATCTCTTTGGTCTCTTGCTTTCTTGGAATGTGCCTTGAGGGGCTGCATGTCCCTCTGCCTCCTGCAAAGTTTTTTGAGCCTAGACAGGCCTTTTATGTCCTACTGCAATATCTCTGGGGATATCGATTGGATCAACTGGAATAATGGTTGTCTCCCTCTGAACTGCTGAAGGGAAGAAGGTAATGTCTCTTCCTTCTTCTCAATTTGTTTGACTCCCTCTGAGTCAAGTAACTCCCTTTGAAGTCTGAAGGATAGATATCTTCTTTTTCTTGTTTGCTAGATATTTTATGTCTTCTCAAATGCTCTACTGACTCTATAGTATTTTGATGACCTTTGTACTAGCATAATAATCAATCAATAAAGGTTGGACTCCCGTACCAAGGATAATGGTCCAAGTCATGAGGGCTCCCACACTAGAGATAATACCCTTGACTATCAAGGATGCAATCAGCTATAGTTTTAATGATTAAATCAAACAATTCACCTAGGTCTGCAGTCATGCTCAATCTTGCATTTGGTTTAGAGAAAGTAATCCTCATCTCTCTTGTCTTCATCCTTTTGAGGTGGGTCTGGATCAATGTCAGCGGTGGAAGCATATCGTCTTCCTTTCTTCCTAGTAGGACAATTTCTCGCATAGTGTCCATATTTGTCACATCTAAAGCACTAGATCTCTTTCATGTCTCTTCTTTGATCATAACCTGAAGCTGATGAAGTCTTCTCATCTTTGAATGTTTGCCTGAAGTTTCTTTTAAATCTTCCTCCTTTCTTTGTATGAAGTGCAAGAGCATGATTTTCATCAGGGGAGTCTTCCACTCCTCTAGTTTTAAGTCTAAGTTCTTCTTGGGTACAGTCTGTCCACAGACGATCAAAAGTGGGTAGTTTTTCCCTTCCACTGATACTTTGAAAAAATGGTTCCCAGTGTTTTGGAAGATTATTGAGAGTGGACAAAACAAGTTCTCTGTCAAATATGATTTCTCCAATGGCACCTAGTTGATCATTGATCTCAGACATCTTCATAAAGAAGGTAGCAACTGTATCACCTTTTGTCATCTTGATACTTTGGAGCTAGCCCTTTAAGATAAGGGCTCTGAGGGTGTGTCACTTTCAAACATATTCTTCAATGCTTCATACATTTCATAAGTTGTCTTCAGGTTGGCAATACGAGGTAGGAGATGATCTCTTACTGTGTAGATGATTATTTTCCTTGCCTTGACGTCATCTTCCTTTCTTATTTCCTTCTCTCATCGGTAGTTGTCTCTGGTAAAGTCTTTTGTATCACACTCAATAGGTCATCCTCTTCAAGGGTGATCTGAAGTCTTGAATTTCAGGAGCTGAAGTTGCTTGATCCATCAAGCCTATCTTCCACCAAGGTTTTGTTCTTCATATTTTCAGATTTCTTCACAAACCCTTGTCAACTGGGCTAGAAAACCTAACGGCTAGGCTAGGCTAGCGACCTTAGGATTTGTTGGGCTTATGACTGCCAACAATAAGCCTTAAGAGAGTCACAGGAATATTGGTGAGTTGAGAAGCTCCTTCAGTAAGTTGCAGAAACCCTAAAGCCAAAAGTCTGCAGAAAAATGGGAAACCCTAGAAACCCTAGGGACAAAAATTCAAAATGCTCGGAATTTTACTCTGAGAGTCTTTGGGGGTGCGCTGGAGGAGGTCGTACTCTCCTATGCTAAAAATAGCCTCAACGTCCAAGTATTAGGGGCTGAAACACTTAAGAAAAGGAGGGTTGTACGGAATTGCAGCAAACCCTAGAGGCCATATGGAACTGCAGAAGAAAAGACGACTGGCTTTGAATGCTTATGCAATGGGTTCTTCAAGACCTGTGCTCTGAAACCATGTTGATTTTTCAATAAGCTAGGTTCAAGCATGAAGTTCATTCCAATTTTAGCATTTTACTTGAACCATAGACAATTGCAGTTACACCATTAACAATTTGTTGCAGCAACCAAGATCACAAGAAGAAATACCATGCACAAGTACACAAGAAGTATCCTGGGAAACCCTTCTCAACAAGGGAAGAAAACGCAGCCAATCCTTTGGTATATTCTTCAAGAGAAAGACCTCCCACACCATAAACCTAGCACACAAAAGGCTGCTCACAAAACCTAGAATACCAGCGCTCAAGAGAGGTGTGCACTTCAGCCCAAGAACAAGTACTTGCTGAAATTTCCAAACTCACACTTGTGTTATGTTTCCTCAATGGGGAAATTACCTTTATTTATATTAGAATGGACATATCAAAAGTAGTGTCTGTTGGCACAATAGGGCCGACCTCAATAACTCAAAATATAATTAATAATTACCATATTAATTATCTTTTACATTAATTATCTTTCACTTTATGGTGGGGCCGACCTGTACCCTTTACATCACAAATAAGGTTACAGGTAAGTCTGACTCTTGGACAATATAGCAAGGGATCTCATACACCCACTAGTGCTCAGCCACTAGGGGCACGTCCACATGTGCTCAGCCACAGGGACGTCCAAGTCTCTATCTCATTGCGTCTCATGGGAGAATCATTAGAATACACACCCACTAGTGCTCAGCCATTAGGATCACGTCCACCTGTGCTCAGCCACAGGAACGTCCTACTCAGCAGATCTCTATTTCACTGCATCTCACAGGAGAATCATCTGGAGTATCACATCATCTCAACTCTCTGCGCAGAGGAGAACAATACATCGTCTCATCTCCGTCTCAGAGAGAACGACACACCCAACTCATGGGCTTCCTCACCCAACACAGTGGCACACAGCATTCCATCTCCGTCTCAGAGAGGAGCCACACACCCATCTCATGGGCACACCCAACTCATGGGCTTCCTCACCCCACACAGGGGCACACAACGTTCCTTCTCCGTCTCAGAGAGGAACAACACACCCATCTCATGGGCACACCCAACTCATGGGATTTCTCTCAGGCCGACTCACTCGATCTGTGTCTTGGAGGATGTCTCACGCAACTGTAATCATCATCTACTCACCTCTTGATTGGCTTTGCAGCAAGTTTGGCACCATTTGCAGGTCACCAAGGTGCTCAAATAAGTAGATTTCAGATCTGAAAATTTACTTCTTGGGCCAACATAAGCCTCCAAAAATTTATGTTATTTTCCTTCATCTTTCTCTATTTGATTTGAGGCATTATATGTTCTAAAAATAGCATAAATATATATATTTATTGTTCATATTTTTACCTATAAATTTATGTTTTACACTAACAGAAATTTCTGAATATTTTCGAGCACTTTTTGTAGCATTTCCAGCAAGCATTAGCTTGCTGTTTTTTGCAGGTTCTCGCCAGAACAAGGGGAGGTGCTACCCATTTTGGGGCTTAAAACACTCCAAAAGAGCCTCCCAAGTTGGGGTTTCAAAACCCCCTTCTTCTCTCAATTCTTTCAAGCATTGTAAGCAGCCCAAGAGAGTCTCTTGGGCTTGCCTTCTCATCTAAAAGTAATTTTTTGTTTTGTTAATAATTAATTTGCCTACACCTTGCAAAGTGATTTGGTCTTGCCAATCCATGCAAAATCATAAGGCTAGGATAGATTAATTCTCTGTTTTTGGTTTCATTCTTTTGCCCCACTTGCCCTTAAGGCAAGGTTGTGTGACTAGGTGCAATTTCTTTACTTTCCAACTCTTTTACTCGCATTGATTTATTTTGCCTACACCTTGCAAAGTGGTTTGGCTTAGCCAACCCATGCAATATCGTAAGGCTTGCATTTCTTGTTTATCTTGTTAATATATTGTTTAAGTTGGAAGTAATCTTATGTTGCAATCTCTTTCAAGTTTGAAGCAATCTTAGGTTGTAGCCACACCTAGACTAATTAAGGGAGTAACTTATTTGGGAAGTAATCTATCTAGTTTAACTAAGCACCCATAATTGGTACAACTTTCACCATCAAAAAGGGTATTTGTGGAGGCTACAGGGGGTGCTAAGTCGGGGACGACTTCACAGCACTAGGTGTCCCCCCTACTTGAGCGCCCAAGCATTCTGGGTTGACCTGTGGAGCTAGGGAAGGGCCTTGCTTGCCCTTCTTCTTGAGCACCCAGCAATCATTTTGGTCAAAGCGGTAAGAATTTAGGGGTAGACACATAGTCTAGGCTTGCATCCTCACCTAGTTTAACTAAGGTTTAAAACTCTTTTACACAACTTTCACTTTTCAAGTTTATTCATCTTAATACAAGTTTATTCATCTTAATACAAGTTGTGTTGTTTTACTTTCTTGCACTTTACTTTACCAGCATTATTCTATCTTGTTAACTCCTAGATCACATTAATCAACTTAGTAAGTAGGGTCTGTTATCCCCGATATCTAGGGATAACTAGGAGATCATGTCTCGAGGCCCACATGGTCCTAGACATGGAGTACCGAGAGCAGGAGCGACCTGAGCATGGTCCTGGAGGACCCATCTTCTTCTTCTCAGCCAGCTTTGTCCTACCAGCAGTACCAGCCTCCATCACTACCGGCCTG
>JASDQU010509745.1:59196-83602 GCA_032191745.1 Picea mariana
AAGGCTGGCTCGTGATGAGACCCCCTTTCCTTTGGCCATGCAACCAAAGGTCACTGCCCTGGCTTGGTGACCAGATAGTGGCAATGTCATACCGCTAAATACCTATGAACATAATGGGCCGGCTCGTGATGAGACCTCCCATCCTCTTGGTTAGATCTTGTTTTTATTATTATTTTTCTTAGGGTCCCTTAGTTTCTTATCGAGAGGCTTTTTATTGCCTTCTCGGGGATCCTCTGGGCGAAGTATCTCTAGGTTTTATTTCCTATGGATTTTACCTTTTACCAGCTGCTTTTACCCCCTGGGCCTTTAGCCCCTTCTTCCCACAAGACAAGATGTAACCCTCAGCGGTCATCCTAATGGCCAGACTAGGGGAATGGGATGGATGAGTGGGGTATAAGATGTAAAATGATAAAAATGGTGGGAGCGGACGATGGCTCTGCAAATCCCCCTTGGTGGCTAACCAAAACCCATGAATATCAACTTGCTAAGTTACCCCATCAATCACCCCAACAATGGTCAAGTGGATTAGTGTAAGATCCAAGCAGTCATCAGAAATGAAAGGAACCTAATGCATGTATAAGAAGGTTATAACGATCAAATATGACACATACCATGATACCTCGGACCAATTACCTCATGAAGCAAGAGTCCTCTCTGATGCAAGTCCAAGCTGGTGGTGATGGAGGCTGCTACTGCTGACAGGACACATCTGGCGAGGAAGAAGAAAGATGGGCCCTCCAGGGCCATGCCCAAGTCAATCCCGCTCTCGGTACTCCATGTCTAGGACCTGTGGACCTCGAGACATGATCTCCTAGTTATCCCTAGATATCGGGGATAACAGGCACAATGAAGCTCCCTTGTGGCTGATTTAAGGTATGAAAACTCAAAAATCAGCGAGTTGTTTTTCCTTGGACAGCATGTAAAGCAGTCAGAAATGGTGGAAAAAGTTGATCTAGCACACTTGGAGGGAACCTGCAAAGTTAGCACAATGATAATAGAATGGAAAAAGCAAAGAAAACTACTCGAAGGATTGATACCATCACAGTAAATAGTTCAGAAATGACATATCAGATTTGCAAATTCACCACAATACCATCAAGAAGAGAGGTTCGAACAATAAACACAAGCTTCTTTATTGATTCAGCTTTACAAGAGGGTTGGTTGCGCCACAGTTGGCAAGCTCACAACCAATACAATGACTACTTTGCTCAATGACACGCCACAAGAGAAGACAGAGAGAGAGAGAGAGAGACTATGTTGCTCCTACTAAGAACCGACCAAATAACCCAAGGCAAGCCTCCAATATATAGCCAGAGGAGGCGCATATCTCAAGGAGGAGGGACGCATGAAGGGGGTAAGAATAGAGTCTAAGTGAGATGACAGAGAGTGACTGTGAGTTTGAATGTGCATGAGTGAATGAATGGCGAGCTAAGTGAGTGAGAAGAGGGTAAAGTGAGGCGCATGGCAGGCATGGGAGGAGGAAAGAGCAAAGTGTGAATTTAGAGTGGGCGCATGAGTGCATGGTAAAGTTTAAGTGAGTGAGTGAGTGAAAAAGCAAACTAAAATGCATGATATGCATGAGGGAGATAATTTTAGCCAACTCATGCGACCCCCCTATCTTTCGGGACATGCACCCTAGCTTAGGTGGATGCCACATCTGACTGGAGAACCGCCACATGTCGACCTCTGAGGATGCCACTTGGCACTCCATGGATGATGACTGGACCTGCTAAATATAGAGACAGCTAAAAATAGGAACCTCTAAAAATAGGGTTCTCTAAAAATAGAATCCTCTAAATATAGGTCCCTCTAAAAATAGAATCATGGTTCTATTTTTAGAAAAGTTGTCCACATAAATACTGCCAAAAATAGAAAGTCGTTTGAATACCCTTGACTTTATACTCATTAATCTCGTCTTTCTGCAAGGGATCCGAATATGCCATCAGAACTGTCATAAGGGCCCTGATGCTCAACCTGCTAAAAATAGCAATCTAGGTGACATCATCCGAAAAAAGGTCCAAAGGCCTCTGGATGCCTCAAGGATCAATATTGTGCTCTCGGAATCTAAATCTGGGGCCTAGATCACAACTTGCTAAAAATAGCAAGTTCCTACATGTCGCCCGAAAAAGTGTCATCGAGCCTAGAATCTTGCAAGGACTCATACTGTATGCTTTGAACTACCCCAAACTGTCAGGAGACCCGCTCAAACCGTGCCTCCTAAAAAGTAGCAACACCTGTATGTATACATCTCTCCCTCAAAAGTGTATGGAAACCAAGTAGACTGTGACTCTGAACTAAGCAACCCTGTACTGATCATGTACCTGCCTCATGTGTGAACCAACCTCCTGCTCAACATAAGTGCTAAAACCCTGGGAAAATCTCAGTATGCCAACCAAAGTGTTGCATGCTGGCTCTTAACCCTCAAGATTTTCAAGGGTGAAAATCTAGGGATTAACAATGGCAACTCAAGGGGACGAGATCCTCCTGTGGGATGTCGAGAACCATAAGAATCTTTCTGTCCATATAATCAAACTAATGCTCTGTGAGAACTCTGTAAGAAGTACCAATTATGCTCTGTGAACTGAGGAATGTGTACCAAAAATACCCCTGTAACTGTGTGGAAGGATGACAAAAGGCCTTATAATCTGATGAAGAACAACCTATAAGCTGACCTGTAGTACATGTTATCGTACAATGTATACTTTCCCAAAGCATAAAGGCAAGTAGGCTTAGATTGACGTAACAGGGAGGTAGCCCTATCATTGTCACCCCAATAGGGTACCTCTTTCTCTTTAGGAGGAAAACCTCACTCCAAGGGAGACGTCCCAGGACCTATTTGGTTGATGAAAGGCAGAAAGACACGGTGAAAACCCACCCCTCTCTCTAGGTCACTCAACGGAAGAAGTCACTTAGGTAAAGCTTAAAGGGACAAGGGAAAGTGAAAGTGGGTTTGTACCTGCCCTTTACCAATGAAACATCAAACGTTAGTAGTAACAATGATATCAATGATTATAATCAATGACTTCTTAGACAAATTATGTGTTGCTAGTGTTGTTGATTGCAGTTTCATGAGACATTCTCTGTGTCATTCTCCTTTGGACTAAGTTGAGACGATTTGTGAAAGAGCCCATTTGTTGGGTGTGCCCATGTGATGAGTGTGCGTCAAACTCTGGACTGAGTTGTGATGATGTGTGGTCTCTTGTCTACTCCTCTAGACTGAGTTGAGATGACTTGAGATGGTCTCATGCCTTGTACTCCTCTGGACTGAGTTGAGTCGGCTTGAGATGGTCTCCTGCCTTGTACTCCTCTGGACTGAGTTGAGTCGGCTTGAGATGGTCTCCTACCTTGTACTCCTATGGACTTAGTTGAGTCGGCCTAAGATGGTTCTCCAGATTGTACTCCTGTGGACTCAGTTGAGTGTGACGTCCCTGTGGGTGAGCACAAGTGGACGTGTCCCTAGTGGCTGAGCACTAGAGGATGTCTGGATCCCTTGCTATATTGTCTGAGAGTAAGATTTGTTTGTAACCCTAATTATGTTGTGAAGGGTACAAGTCGGCCCCACCATGTGAAAGATAATTAATATTGTGTAAAAATTAATTATATTATTGAGTTAAAGAGGTCGGCCCTATTGTGCCAATAGACACACCTATTGTTGTGTCAGTTCTTGTATAAATAGGAGTAGATCCCCATTGTGGATCTCACTCACTCACTCACTTGTCATCTCAGAATTTCAGACCTGCTTGTACGGCTGAAGTGTGCACCTCTCTTGGGCCCTAGTTTCAAGGTTGTAGAGCACCCTCTTGTGTGCATGTGGGGTTTATGGTGTGGGGGATCTTCTCTTGACTCTATAGCAAAGGATTGTTGGGTTTTTCCCTTGATTGAGAAGGGTTTTCCCAGGATAAACTCTTGTGTTCTTGTGCATGGTTATTCTTCTTGTGATCTTGGTTATTGCAGCACTTGTGTATGGTATTGTTGCATTGTTTATGGTTCAAGTACATGCTAAATTGAAATAAAACACATGTGCATGAGCTATGCATTAAAATTCAACAGCTAGAACAAGTTATATACAATAAAGATGAGATTATAGTAGCAGCAATGTATCTTGAAAATTGCAAGCTATGATGACAAGAAAAGATATAAAAGGTCTTGCAAACTTGATAATACTTTGTCACTCGCGATTTTCAAGATTAATACAAGTCAATAAATGGTTGTCCAAACATTTATAACAGCATTAATTAATGATGATGACAGCAATAGAAACCACTTCAGAAAAGTACTATAATAAAGCAATAAGACAACTACTTCAATATCCAATGATTATAGTTTGCTTTGTACAAATGCTCAATGGTTTTATGGATGATTTTAGGGCTGTTAGGGGCTGCAACAGTGGCTGTAACACCAGCTATGACAGCAGTAACAGCTTCAGAATTTGCACTTTAGAAAGGTAGCAAAGGGAAGACTAGACCCTAGGGTGATGACGCCTAGGTTAGTGCAAATTTTTGGGTAGGTTAGCTTAGTTAGTGTGCTTGTTAGGGCTGCAAAATAATTGTTGTAGCAGCAGCGAGCTTTAGGAGTTAGTAATCTAGGAAAGGCTAGTGGATTAGGTTAGTTTAGTAAGGTATCAAGCAGAAGAAGAGGTTTGAAGCCTTGTCAAAGAGTTGAGGTAAGAAACTAGTGCCTTCAAGGGTGATGGGGTCAAAGTTGGCGGCTTCTTCTTCTAAGGCTGCTAATTATTGATAATACACAAAAGTCTAAGAGGGAAAAATCCTAGGAGGAGTAGCAACTTAAGTCCTCCTAGATTTTGACCTCAAGAAACAAAGTGCTAGGGTGTAGGCACTTCTAGGCCCTAGCGCCTTGCTCTCCTTAGCCTTTTTATGAAGTAAAACTTACGCAACAATAACCAAATGCAAACCTCTAGAGTGCTAGCACTTTAGGGATCTAGGGTTTCACTAGTTACTAGATCAATTTAGTGAAAGCTTGGCAAATAAAAAAGTAAGAAAGTAGCAACTTAAGTTTCTTACTTCAAGCATTAAATACACCATGCAATTTCATAATCTTGTATGAACAAATAAAACCATACAATAAGCCATTCAATAGATGACAAAATGCAAATTCTACTTACTTGCACAAAGAATAATCACGAATATACCATGCAAGATCACCATAAAACTTCAAAAATTGATCCAAGCTGCAAAGATAAGCCTTAAACAAGAGTAGTGCCTCACTATTTCAGTCAATAACCCTAATAGGGCGCAAATTTCAGACCTCTTGTCATCCAATGACAAGTTATGATGAAAATGAATGTCACTTTCTATTTATTTATACAAAATTTTGACCTTTAATTAATTTTAGGTCAAAAAGACAAGCCGACCTAGCCAGTTTCTTCCAAAAATTAATTTATGGGCTAAATAAAATTAATTTGCTACTGAAAACCCCTTCAGGGGTGACGTTGAGCTCTCATGGTGGACGTCCTGCCTCTAATGATGGAATGTTGCCCCTTCTAGGGCTCAATCTCACCATCTGCTGCCAGAACGTTGTGTAAATTCCCTTCTTTCACTGGGGCATAACTGCATGAAGCCCTAACCCCTCCAATATGACGTCATGGGCTAGATGGATGGTCTCTAGGCCTCTCAATGCCATCGTCCAAGTGAATGAAGGTAGGGCTCGTCCGTCTAAGGCCTGCCAGAGTGCCTCCCAAGGCAACGACTTCTTTCTTCATGGTACTATCCTTCAATGTACTTGTCCATCAGGCAAAGTCCTGCAAGTACAACAAGTAAGCCCTCCAGGGGTTCATAAGTCACAAGGATCATAGCATGTAAATCACATCCAATAATTAGATTACCTAAACATGTGCATCAAACCCTCCTTAACCCCAAACGAATGCTCAAAGACGTTATGCAATTTGACAAGTTAGTTTTGTAGAGGGTCTCAGGGTGTCCTATTGGGCTAACCTCTCTTAAGTTTGGGGTGTTTCCCAGATGAAATCTACTCCAAGTCATGTAAGTGTATGAGGTGGCATGGGGTAAATATTTGGGCATGGGGTGCATGTGATAACAGGGAAATGTAGAGTCTTACCTGTGGGTGCCTTTGTGGAGGGCAAGTTGCACCTTGTCATGAATGCAATTGTTTCCTAGCCCATTCATTGCCTTTTATTCTTAGCTTTATTTCTTTTGATCTTTTGCTCTTGTGCTTCAAGGGAATAGTTGAGGGCCACTGTCCTGGCTTGACGACCAGAGGTGATAGCGTTATCCACAATCTTTTCACGAAAATGAGAAGGTTGGCTCCTAAAGAAACCCCCTTTCTCTTGGCTATGCCACCAAGAACTGCTACCCTGGTTTGGTGACCAGATAGGCGGTAATGTCATACCCAATGTTGTATATCTCTCGAATATATCGGATATATTGGATATATAGTCAAGATTTACAGAAGGTCGATATATTGTTTGTAATATGTCGCGACACATCCGACATATTGAATGTGTTGCGACAAATTCAATATGTCGCGACACTTTGTGAAAATATCGCGAGTCGATGACAAATATCGGGTTGCTGGCAAAATAGGCGGAAAAGTGCACATGAAGGGGTTTTAAAGGCCGCAGGTTGTAAAGGTGTGTACAGGTTGAATGTTTTTAGGCATATGCCAGAAGCATGCTCAATTGATTTATTACCAATGGAAATGTCTTGAATCATAAAAAAACATTTCCCACGAAGCAAAAATTACAAATCCAAACTTCTCATACTTAAAGACACATTTCACTGGCCTGGTTGCAGTTATTTGCAACATCGGTCCTTGATATCAGCACAATGAACAACCACTGAAATATTCTAAAAACTCGAAGTGACTGCCATTCCTGATAGACGTTGCAATGATTGTATAACCATGTGTAATCTCCAGTTCATCGACAGAAAAAACAAGTTTGTTTACAGCTTTTTGCCGAATGCTTGAGACAAGTTAAAAAAATACATGTTTGGACCCTTCCACCTTTGCAAAAGCACGAGAAGTGGTTGGCATCTTTTGCATTTTGCTTTCATTGTTATGGGTCAGAAAAATAAGGGATTGCGACAATTTGAAATATTGTATCATGTTTAAATGCAGCCATAAGAAATTATCAGTTGAAAATAAGACTCGTTATCCCCTAGCCTAGGGATAACTAAGGAGATTATGTCTCGAGGCCCACAGGTCCTAGACATGGAGTACCGAGAGCCATATTGACTTGAGCCTGGCACTGAGGGCCCATCTTTCATCTTCAACGCCTCCACCTTGTCAGCAACAACAACATCCATCCCATCGGCCTGGTCCTTCAACATCAGTGGGTCTTGCTCCATGAGGTAATGAGTCTCAGTATCATGGTATGTGTCACTCTGATTCTCAAAACATTTGAATATGTGCATTTAATTCTTTTTTTGCTTCTGACATGTGCTTGGACTTTATGCCTTTCCACTTGTCCACACCTGGGGGGGGATGACAGGATGCCCTAGCAAGTTGGTTCCCATAGGGTTTGAGTTGCCATTGGGTGGGTTCATGAAAGGTCATCGTCCATTCCCACCATACTTATCATTTTTCATCTTTTTCCCTCTCATCCATCCCGTACATTGGTTCGGGCATTGGGTTTGCCAAGCTAGCAAAGGATTGTACCTTACCTTGTGGGAAGAAGGGGCTAAAGGCCCAGAGGGTAAAAGTAGCTAGCAAAAGATAAAAGCCAAAAGACCAAAACTTCAGATGCTTCGCCCAGGGATCCCTGAGAAAGCAATAAAAGGCTTCTCAGCAAGAAACAAAGGGACCCATAAAATAATAAAATCAAGACCTAGTTGGAGGATAGGGGGTCTCATCACGAGCCAGCCTATTAGGTCCATGGGCATGTAGCGCTATGACACTACCATTCAAATGGTCATCACGCCAGGGTAGTGGCTCTTGGTGGCGTAGCCAAGAGAAAGGGGATCTCATCACGATCTAGGGTTCTCATCTCTGTGAAATGCTTGTGGGTAACATTGTCACCACTGGTCACCACGCCAAGGCAGTGTCCCCTAACTAGTCTTTGAAAGAAAAAGCAATAAGATAAAAAGGTAAAAGGCATTGAATGGACTTGGAAACATTTGCATCCATGACAAGGTGCAGCTCACCCTCTTCAGAGGCACCCACAGATAAGCCATACATTCCCCTGTCATCACTGCACCCATTGCTCAAACATCCCTACACCACCCCATCCACTTACATGGCCTAGATTTGTCTTCACCTGGAAACATCCCACGTCCAATGAGAATTAGCCAGTAGGACCTCCTGACACCCTCTCCAAACCTGGCTTGTAGAATAGCACAATGTCTTTGAGCATTTGTCTGGGAAAGGGGGGTTTTATGCACATGTTTAGATAACTTGATTATTAGACGTGATTGACATTGCTATGACCCCTGCGACTTAAGAGCCCATGGAGGGCGTACTTGTTGTTGCAGGGCCACACCCGATGGACAGGTACACATGGGGAGATGATTAGTTCGGACCTCCATAGGGCTAAAAACCCACCAGATGGATGTTGAGACCCCAACCAGGGGCAGACACATGTCAGAGGCTTGCACCGGAGAGAGAGGACGTTCCACCAGAGACAGCCTGGCAGGCCTGGACCCATGGGGGTCTAGCCCTCCCACTATGATGTTGGCCTTGGAAGGCCCATGACGTCACCTCTGTGACCCTTGATGTCACCCAGCGTTTGATGGACACTTTGGAGGCAGTTGTGTGCCAAGTGGCACGTGTGGCTTGATCCAGAGGCCTTGGGAGGCCTAACGTTTTGCTCCTGGAGGCCAACGTTTCACTAGAGAGGCCAAACGTCACCCTAAAGGGGCATGACATCACCTTTTCTGCTTGATTTGGGGTTTAATTTGTCATTTTTATGTAAAAACTGGATATCACATGTAAATTGGCCATGTCGGCCTTTTTGACCTAATTTGTAAATTAAAGGTCATTGTAACTGTAGAAATAAGGGAAAAATCACTCTTATTTTTCACGATCTTTTACTCACACTTAAGTGAGGTCTAAAATTTGCGCCCTAATTAGGGTTTCTTGGCTGAAATTTGGTGTGCACTTCTTGAAGGAGGCTATTTTTGGTGTGTTTTAGCATTTTTCTTGGTGGAAGTGTTCAACTAGGCCTATTACTAGATGATTCTTGGTGAATGCAAGTAAATTTTCTGCAATTCTTCTTCATTGAATGGTTATGGTTATATTTATCTTGCATTTATTCTAAGATTATGAAATTGCTAGCTTAAAACCCTAGGAGGCTAAAGCACATGTTATTGTTCTTGCCTTAATAACTTTCACCTACTAGATTATGCTAGAAAACCGATTTTCTTGAAGCCTTTTTGCTAATGGCCTTGCCATTGCAACACCCTAGCATCTTTTGCTTCATCTAGTCGTCATCTACTTCATCTTTGAGCTAAAGGAGGAGGAAAAGCGCTAGGGCCTAGGGTTATCTACTTCCTAGTGGCCATTTTCCCCCTAAGGTCTAGTGATTGAAGCCTTGGGCTACCAACACTTCAATCATCAACCTTCTTGTCTCTAGCTCTCTTATTATCATTTTGTTCCTTCAAGATTTCCGCTGCTAAAAGAGACTTCATTTACCCTAAAAAGAACTGATCTAGGCCTTACAATTGAGTGATTGATGAAAGCCACCCTCAAAACTTTTACCTTAAGCTCTCTACTAACTATTCCTAACCCTAGAATAGACTAATCTACTAACCTACTTGCTGCTGTTACAAAAGTAAGCTACAGTCATCTATTGCAGCATTAAAAACACCTAAAAGCAATTGTAAAGTTGATTTATACACTGCCTAATTTGCTTCTGACAAATGCTAGTACTTTGGTATTAATGAGTGATTATTTTGGGTCATTTTGAAGCTCTTTCAAGGCATTTATTGTGAAGCAATCATCTCAAAAACATTGTTGTTATAGAATTCTGTTTGCTTCATCATATATCAACTATTTCTTTTATTGATAAAGTCCATGGTTTTATGAAGTACTAACAACAAGTTGTGCTTGCAAAAGATATATTTTCTTGTTGCTTTGCTCTGAGCAGGTACGTCTTAATACTTCATTACTTCATTGGTTAAAACCCTTGGACTTTTTGATCAGTGTGAGTTGTGAGAGAGCATACTTTTATAGACACTTCAACCTTTGCCTTCTCAAACCCCCAAGTCACCAGGGACGTCTCCCCTAGGCCATCAACCCTAAATAGAAAGAGGTATCCTGTTGAGGTGACAGTGATGGGATAACCTCTTGTTACACCAATTTGCCTTCCTTTAACATTTTCCATTGGAATAAGTACAAATTGAGCAATAACATTTTGGTGTCGTTGCCGGGGAACAATGAGTCAATTCTCCTCAAAGACGACACTTTTCGGTAAGCCTTTCCTCAAAAGCCTTTACTTTTACAAAGCTTACCTGGCGACTCCACTGAGGGTGATCCCCTCGTCCCTTTGATAGTTTCAAGAAAATTATCTGGTGACTCCACTAGCCTTTTCCAAGGTGCCACCTTACTCTCAATTCTGTGATATTTCCAAGTTATGGGATCATGGCGCCCTGGGAACAAGTGTATCGGACTATTATTTTCAAAAGTTTTCAAGGATACCCAAATTACTTTGATACAAAATGGTCAAGCAACTCTCCAAGATTTGGAGGCCTCTCAATTACTCACATTGTAGAATTCTTGAAGTATATAAGCGAGATAGAATTGGGAAGGGAGGATGTGCTGGTAAAATTATTCATACTTTCTTTACCATCCTTTTTGCAAGATTGGTTTAAGATTTGTTGCGAAGATAGGGGTATTTCATCTTCCGTAGACCTCATCAGTAGGTTTATTGACTTTGTGAAACCACAATGCCTGATGTATGAAGATGCCCTTAAGAATCTCGCAACAGCCCTAGAAGATGAAGGATTCACCACTGAGATTTTGGGAGATCTCAGGGATGTGTACTTTACTCAATACCAAGAACCCTCTGATATAGAGGAAGAGATTTACGAAGAAAATTGTCAACCCCTTGAAGAGAAGCAACATTTCTCCCATGATTCGATAGAATGCACTAAAGATTTAACTATATAAGTGAATTATGAGGATGAAGCACTAGTAACCACACCTCCATCCGATGAAGCTCTCCAAGATCCTATCTCTCTTGCACAAGATGAAGAGAATGAGGTGAGTCATTTTCCTTTCTAGTTTTTTTATGACACCTTGTTTTATGATTCAGAAGATGAAGAAGTAAAGGAACCCTTGGAAGAGCTAGCTCCTTCATTTTCTGATGAAGACGAAGAGATGAGTCTTAGGGATGGCGTACTGGACCCTCTTCCATTTGATGAAGTCATCCAAGCCATTGATGCTCCTGCACAACAGGAAGTGAACACGGTAAGTTACTTCCCTTTCCAGAATTATAATGATGCTTTGTTTTATGATTTGGAAAGAAAAGATGTTCTAGAGGAGCCCTTGGATGCATTAAATCCTTCATGTTATGATAAAGGTAGTGACATTGTTGATAATATTGATGAGTTCATACATGTGGGAAGGCGTAAGTGGGATGTGATTGGTTCTAATGAAGATCGCATTTACAATATTGAGGGTCATTTCCAAAAATTGCCTTTACAACTATCATATGAGGTTACTAATTTTGACAATTGGCAACAAGGAGATGGTATGATTACAAACATGTTTCAGACACCCAAGGATGACCTGGTGCTATATTCTCCTAGTGACTTTCAGTCCTACCTTGAGGGTTTTGATGATTATCCCTCTAAGCACTTGGATTTATTCCATGAAGAAGATTATCAACCACCGTTGTGCTCAGATCTTGATGGAGGTAACGGCATCGTTTGCCCGGAGAAGGATCCTTGTGATAATGTTTTCCAACCACCTTCGATTATTTTATCTTGTTGTGTCATTAAAGGTGTAGTTCGAAAGTATGTATTTTGTATTAAGTTTCCTCTGAGACAAACCCTAGAGTTCAAGGGTAGGTTGAGTACCTCAAGAAGAAGTCTGTCACCTCAGTCTTTCAGCCTTCCCTTAAGAATTTGCCAATCATCTTCTAGGTCTTTGCTAGTCCTTCCCATACCTCAGATTGTGAAGACGTCTGAGGTGGCCAACCTTCAGACTCTTTGAGTCAATTTATTGAACCTTTGACTTTTCACAATCCTTTTCTGAGATGGATTGAGCACTTTCCTGAGAGTATGACTTGGCATGATTTTGTCCCTCCCTCCCGCCTCCATGAGCTAGACTTTCCAATTTTCGATGATGCCATACATTTGCTAACTCGTGTTATTTTTGTGCTTAACTTGTCATTGTTTTGGTTTAGGATCAAGCACAGAAGCAAGTACTATGAGGCATTGTTAGGATGGCTTCACTGGCTATTTGAGTACACCTAGCATTCAACTAACAGGTAAGTACAGGTGAGTAGGTAGGCATTTTGCATTCATTGTATATACCATCTGCATTTCATGCTAGAGTAGTTGTATTTCCATTTGTATATATGCTTGCTTATTTTCATTTTTTGTACCATATATGAGCCAGGGGTGATATCACCACCCCAAGTGATTACTAATGATATTTTGTTGAGATCAAGCAGGTCACAGGTCATGCCAGAGATGTTGAGGTTCTCACGCACTCTACGGTGAGCACATGTCCTCGAGTTGGAGCCAGATGTTATCCCCTAGCCTAGGGATAACTAAGGAGATTATGTCTCGAGGCCCACAGGTCCCAGACATGGAGTACCGAGAGCCATATTGACTTGAGCCTGGCCCTGGAGGGCCCATATTTCATCTTCAGCGCCTCCACCTTGTCAGCAGCAGCAACATCCATCCCATCGGCCTAGTCCTTCAACAGCAGTGGGTCTTGCTCCATGAGGTAATGAGTCTCGGTATCATGGTATGTGTCACTCTGATTCTCAAAACATTTGAATATGTGCATTTAATTCTTTTTTTGCTTCTGACATGTGCTTGGACTTTATGCCTTTCCACTTGTCCACACCTGGGGGGGATGACAGGATGCCCTAGCAAGTTGGTTCCCATAGGGTTTGAGTTGCCATTGGGTGGGTTCAGGAAAGGTCATCGTCCATTCCCACCATACTTATCACTTTTCATCTTTTTCCCTCTCATCTATCCGCTACATTGGTTCGGGCATTGGGTTTGCCAAGCTAGCAAAGGGTTGTACCTTACCTTGTGGGAAGAAGGGGCTAAAGGCCCAGAGGGTAAAAGTAGTTGGCAAAAGATAAAAGCCAAAAGAACAAAACCTTCAGATGCTTCGCCCAGGGATCCCCGAGAAAGCAATAAAAGGATTCCCAACAAGAAACAAAGGGACCCATAAAATAATAAAATCAAGACATAGTTGGAGGATAGGCGATCTCATCATGAGCCAGACTATTAGGTCCATGGGCATGTAGCGGTATGACACTACCATTGAGTTGGTCACCACGCCAGGGTAGTGGCTCTTGGTGGCGTAGCCAAGAGAAAGGGGGTCTCATCACAAGTCAGCCTTCTCATCTCCGTGAAATGCTTGTGGGTAACATTGTCACCACTGGTCACCACGCCAAGGCAGTGTCCCCTAACTAGTCTCTTGAAAGAAAAAGCAATAAGATAAAAAGGTAAAAGGCATCGAATGGGGTTGGAAACATTTGCATCCATAACAAGGTGCAGCTCACCCTCTTCAGAGGCACCCACAGGTAAGCCATACATTCCCCTGTCATCATTGCACCCATTGCTCAAACATCCCGACACCACCCCATCCACTTACATGGCCTGGATTTGTCTTCACTTGGAAACATCCCACATCCAATGAGAATTAGCCCAGTAGGACCTCCTAACACCCTCTCCAAACCTAGCTTGTAGAATAGCATAACGTCTTTGAGCATTTGTCCGGGAAAGGGGGGTTTTATGCACATGTTTAGATAACTTGATTATTAGACGTGATTGACATTGCTATGATACCTGTGACTTATGAGCCCATGGAGGATGTACTTGTTGTTGTTGCAGGGCCACACCCGACGGACAGGTACACATGGGGAGATGATTAGTTCGAACCTCCATAGGGCTAAAAGCCCACCAGATGAATGTTGAGACCCCAGCCAGTGGTAGACACATGTCAAAGGCTTGCACCGAAGAGAGAGGTGGACGTTCCACCAAAGACAACCTGGCAGGCTTGGACCCAGGGGGGTCTTGCCCTCCCACTATGATGTTGGCCTTGGAAGGTCCATGACGTCACCTCTATGACCCTTGATGTCACCTAGCATTTGATGGACACTTTGGAGGCAGTTGTGTGCCAAGTGGCACGTGTGGCTTGATCCAAAGGCCTTGGGAGGCCTAACGTTTTTCTCCTGGAGGCCAACATTTCACTAGAGAGGCCTAACATCACCCTAAAGGGGCATCACGTCACCTTTTCTGCTTGATTTAGGGTTTAATTTGTCATTTTTATGTAAAAGCTGGATATTACATGTAAACTGGCCATGTCGGCTTTTTTGACCTAATTTGTAAATTAAAGGTCATTGTAACAGTATAAATAAGGGAAAAATCACTCTTATTTTTCATGATCTTTTACTCACACTTAAGTGAGGTCTGAAATTTGCGCCCTAATTAGGGTTTCTTGGCTGAAATTTGGTGCGCACTTCTTGAAGGAGGCTATTTTTGGTGTGTTTTAGCATTTTTCTTGGTGGAAGTGTTCAACTAGGCCTATTGCTAGATGATTCTTGGTGAATGTAAGTAAATTTTCTGCAATTCTTCTTCATTGAATGGTTATGGTTGTATTTACCTTGCATTTATTCTAAAATTATGAAATTGCTAGCTTAAAACCCTAGGAGGCTAAAGCACATGTTATTGTTCTTGCCTTAATAACTTTCACCTACTAGATTATGCTAGAAAACCGATTTTCTTGAAGCCTTTTTGCGAAGGGCTTGTATCACACAGTTTGTAGTTAAGGTAAAAGATGGATAAAAGAAAGGCAAACTGGCGAAACTGAGACTATCCCACCACTATCACCTCAATGGGATAGCTCTTTCTGTTTAGGGTGGTAGGCCCAGGGGAGACGTCCCCGGTGACCTGAGGTTTTGAGAAGGCAAAGGCTTAAAAGGCTAAGTGATATTTTCCCCCTCACAAGTCACCATCGATCAAAAAGTCCTGGCTAATCAGCCAATAAAGATAAGTAATAACCAAAAGTGTACCTGCCCGAGACAAAGCAACAAGGAAACTATACATGTGCAAGATCACTTGTTGGTTAGTACTTCATATAATCAAAGATTTTCTGATAATAAGCAATTGATAAACAATATTGATGAAGCAAATCAACAGTGTACAATAGCAATGATTACAGTATATCACTTCACAATAAATGCTAAGGAAGCTTCACAATGATCAATGGCAATTTATCATCAGTGTAACAATACTAGAAGCAACGCCTTAGCCAATCACTCAATTGCTTTAAAGATAAATAAACGCTGCAAGGTATAAGTATAACACAAGTAGATAATGGCAACAATAGGGTTAGTGAATGTTAGTCTAAGATAGGGTTAGAAATAGTTAATGATTGTTCAAGAATATTTTAGAAGTTGTGTGTGATCAAGGTACTCAACACAAGAAGTCTTAGATCAGTGCGTTATTAGGGCAAATGGAGTCAAAACAGCTGCAAATGTTGAAGGGCCGAAATGATAGTGGTATGGCTAAAGACAAGAGGGTTAGATGTTGAAACCCTAGGGGAGAAAGGCTCACTAAGGTGTAGAAACCCTAGGCCTTAGTGCTTTCTCCTCCTTTAGCTCATTAAAAAGATAAAAACGGCTAGCTTGAATAAATATATGCTATGGCTAAGGACAAGAGAGTTTAATGATGAAGTGTTGCTAAGGCAAGGCTTCATCAATCAAACCCTAGGGGAAAACGGCTCACTAAGGTGTAGAAACCCTAGGCCTTAGTGCGTTTTCCTCCTTCCTTGGTTCAATGACAAGAATAAAGCGGCTAGGCTGGAAGAGTAGAAGTAGAGTGTTGCTATGGCAAGGCTCTATCTAACTTCAGCAAATCAAATGGCTCTTAACTTAACTAAGTAGGGACATGAAACAAGGACACCAACATGTGCTTGTCCCCTAGGGTTTAATCCAGCAAATTATAATAACAAAATGCAAGTAAACAATACCATAACCATTCAATAAAGAAGTGTTTGCAGAAATTCACTTACATCTATCAAGCATTCATATAGCCAAACCCTAGTTGTAAACCTTCCACCAAGAAGATGCCAAAATAGCCAAGAAAGAGACTCCTTCAACAAGTGCACATCAATTTTCAGCCAAAAACCCTAAAGTAGGGCGCAAATTTCAGACCTCACTAAGTGTGAGTGAAAGATGATGATCCAAAATGAGAGTTTTAGCTCTCTAATACAATACCAAGTGACCTTAATAAAATTTAGGTCACCAGAAGGCCGACAAGGCCAAAATACCAAATAATATTGTTTTTACATTGAATGTCATAAATGAAACCCTAATCAAGCAAAAGTAAGACGTCATGCCCTTTCTAGGGTGACATTAGCCCTTTTTAGGGCAGCATTGGCCTCCTGGAGCAAAACGTTAGCCCTCCTTGGGCCTCTCCAAGCTGCCACACGTGCCACACTGCCATAACTGCCTCCCCAAAACGTCCACAACGTTGGATGACGTCATGGGCATCCTGGGTGACGTCATGGGCCTTCCAAGGCCAACGTTCCAATGGAGAGGGCACAACCCCCCTAGGTGAGGCTCTGCTAGGGTGCCTCTATGGAACATCCTCCTCTTCTCCAGTGCAAACCCCTCTATCCTGTCTCTACCCCTTGTTGGGGTCTCGGCATCCATCTGGTGGGCTCTTCAGCCCCATGGAGGTCCGAACTAATCATCTTCCCATGTGTACCTGTCCAATATGGTACTTGTTCGTCGAGTATGATCCTACACATCAACAGACACGCCCTCCATGGGCTCATAAGTCACAAGGATCATAACAATGTCAATCACATCCAATCATCAATTTTATCAAACATGTGCATAAAACCCTTTCTACCCAGTCAAGTGCTCAAAGACATTATACAAATCTGCAAGGCAAGTTTGGAGGAAGTGACAAGGCGTCCTATTGGGCTAGTGTCCACTGGAAATGGGATGTTTCCAGAAAAGATCAAATCCAAGTCATGTTAATGGATGAGGTGGATAAAGGATGTCCTGACAAGGGATGCAGTGATAGCAAGGGAATGCAAGGCTTATCTGTGGGTGCCTTTGTAGAAGGCGAGCTACACCTATCCTGGATGCAAATGTTTCCAAGCCCATTCATGTCTTTTATCTTATTTCTTTATTGCTTTTTCTTTCAAGAAGCTAATCAGGGGACACTGCCCTGGCATGGTGACCAGTGGTGGCAATGTTACCCACAAGCACTTTCATGAAAATGAGAAGGTTGCCTCATTATGAGACCCCCTTTCTCTTGGCCAAGCAAACAAGAGCCACTACCCTGGCGTGGTGACCAGCTGCTAGTAGTGTCATACCGCTAGGTGCCCATAGACCTAATAGGTTGGCTCGTGATGAGACCCTCGATCCTCTGACTAGGTCTTGTTTTATTATTTTTATGGGTCCCTCTTGTTTCTTGCTGAGAAGCTTTTTACTGCTTTCTCGCGGATCCTGTAACAAACATAAATATATATAATATGTAAATATAAATAACTAATAACTAATAATTAATTATGAAGAGACATGACATATGAAAGGTCATGTCTCTTATGAAAGGGCACCCCTGCGTGGGTATATATACAAGCCCTCATCCTCATTGTAGCTCATCTCATTATATCATATTCTTATACAATTATTATTAAATATATTTACTATCCTTAATGGATTATTGCGTACTCTCTTATTTATAATGGATGTTTACATAGTGAATCAGCTTGGTTCACCACAGTGGTATCAGAGCTTCGTTTTTTTTATCATGGCCTTTGGCCACTAGACTTCTAGTCAATTACGTTGTCCTTGGCAACAATCTATTGGCTTGTGGCCAAACCCATCATCTCAAAGTTTCTCTGAGTTTCTCTAATCTGGTCTTAGACCATAAAAAAAAAAAAAATATATCATCAATATTCCAAAATTTGAAAAAGATTAAAGCCAAAAAAAAAACATAATAATAATAATTATAATAATAATAAATAATATATATATATATAAAGAAAATATCCACCATATAATATAAAAAATAAAAATAAAAGTAATTTGAAGGAGGCATCCACCATTAAGGCGAAAACGAATATTAACCAGAACTGCTCAAATTACAGAATTTGAAGGGCATTGAAAAAATTAAAAAAATAAATAATAAGAATATTTTGTTGCCATATATTGAAGGGACCGAGAGGGCGGCGTTAGTAAAATTAAATGCTGACTACATCAAGGAGTTTCGACTGTGCCACAAACTCTGTCATACAACTATCAATTTACATTGTTTTCGAGCCCTCATTTTTTGCGTTCTTACGGAAATTACAGCCATCGATATATTTATGTGAATAGTGGGCATTGTGTGGAGTGCATAAATCAAGCCACCATTCATAAATTTGCATAGAAAACCAAATCGTATCACTGACTAGTATAAGTGCCTTGCAGAGTGCAATAGCCGTCGGTGTGAATTTATCAGATATATTATAGTTATTCTCCTAGTAACTAAGAGACGCGTCTCATCATTAGTACCGATTCAATAAATCGTGACTATTGGTGAATCGTAAGGTTGGAAAAATTAAGTGGAAGTCATATCCTATATTACAAAGCCTCATTAAAAGTAATTAAAAAAAAATTAACAAGTCAAGATCGAATATTTTAAAAGATATATAAAAGAAGTAATATATATAAAAGAGTATACAAGTGTTATATTATTTTTTTTTATTATTAAAAATGAAAAGTACTATTCCAGTAAAAAAAATATAAAGATTAAAGTGATATTTCAAAAAGCTAAAGTGAAGAAAAAGAAAAGAATTTTAAATTAAAGTGAAGTTATTAAGAGAGTAAAAAGGTTATAAAGGATTGAAGAGATAGTTAAAATTCAATTATATATATAGACATATTAAAGGAGTTAAATAATTAAAGAGTAAGAAAGGAGTAATTAAAAATTCTTTCATTTTCAAATCAAGGTTAAAAAAAAAAAAAAAAAGGAAGAAAGAATCATATATATATATATATATAACTATATATAAAAGGGTGAAGTATAAGTTTCGTTGAAGGGTTAAGTTTAGAAGATAAAAAGGATAATTTGAAAATGACGAAAGGAAGATTTACTTATGAAGGTTTTCCAACCGTATGTTGCGGGTTTTCGACATTAAAAGGAAATATTCAAGGAAGAGAGGTAAACATTGTTATTAGCTTGGACTATAATACAAATTACATGAATATTGATTTCGCAAATCAATTGTTAATTTCAGAACCGGATATAATTGAAAAAGAAGATTATTTTCGAATTAAGGAGTTACAAGTGACGATTGATGAATATGAGTATACATCTCAATTCTATGTTACAACTATTTATCAAGAAGAAGTTGACATCGTCATCGGATTACCTTGGTTTAAAAGTCTAGGTACCTTCATGCTAAACATGGAGAAAAAGTTTGTGACATTCCCCTATAAGGAAAAAATGATAACATTACAAGATACCACATCGGCGCCAGATTCCGTAACACCAAAAGACTTTAAGAATATCTCAAAAGTAAAGAATACTTCAAGAAAATCAAAAAGCAATGCAAGGGACGAAGAAAGAATTTGACAAAGTTATCACAAAAAAAAACGAAGAAATTGCCCGTTCAAAAAACCACAATAAAAAATTACTCACCCAAATCAATAAGGCTAAGGTTACAAAGCAATATGGAAAACAATTAGAACAAGAAAAGGAGGATCTCGAAAAAGAATTCAAGAAGAACCTCTTAGAGAAAGAAGAAGAAAATTCTCGCTTGAAGAACCTTAATCAAGAGTTACTAGAACAAATCAAAAAATTGAAAGAAAATAAACTTGAAAATCCAGACATTAAAGTTCAAGAAGATGCCAATCCAGTTAAAGAAAAAACATATAGAGATGTTGGAGTACAAACAATGGAAGATCCAGGTAAACTTACTAATCAAAGTTTAGCCATTAACAAGGCAACATCGCCGCATGAAGAAAATCATATATCAAAGTCAAAAGAAGAAAATGCTACAAGTATGATAAGGAGAAATCATATTATGAGAACTCCCTCTTGACATTCAAATCATAGGAGTAGATATATTAACCAGTTAGAATATCAATATTATCCAAAACGAGAACCCTATAAACACCCAATATCGCAGAAGATTGAACTACGGTGGGCAGACTCTTTCACAATTCGACAGTTCTGGTCAACTCTTCATCACGCATATCATCTGGTATCATCAATCTTAACAACACCAAAAACAGAGAGTCATGCGAAGACATTGCAAGTCAGAACGAAGAAGTAAGCCTCTCCATAAACATGCTTTGAGGACAAAGCATTTCTAAGGGGAAGGCAATGTAACAAACATAAATATATATAATATGTAAATATAAATAACTAATAACTAATAATTAATTATAAAGAGACATGACATATGAAAAGTCATGTCTCTTATGAAAGGGCACCCCTGCGTGGGTATATATACAAGCCCTCATCCTCATTGTAGCTCATCTCATTATATCATATTCTTATACAATTATTATTAAATATATTTACTATCCTTAATGGATTATTGCGTACTCTCTTATTTATATTGAATGTTTACATAGTGAACCAGCTTGGTTCACCACAGATTCCTAGGCGAAGCATCTCAAAGTTTTATTTTTAGGCTTTTATCTTTTGCCAGCTACTTTTACCTTCTGGGCCTTTAGCCCCTTCTTCCCACAAGGCAAGGTGCAACCCTTAGATGATTGGCCAACCCAATGCCCGGACCAATGTAAAGGGATGGATGAGCAGGAAGTAAGATGAAAAGTGGTAAGTATGACGGGAGCAGACGATGACTCTTTAGAAATCCCCCCAGTGGCAACTCAAAACCTATGGGCACAAGCTTACTAGGGCATCCTGTCATTCCCCCCAGACATGGTCAAGTGGATAAGTATAAGATCCAAGCACCCGTTAGAAACAAAAGAATTAAATGCACATATTCAAAGGTTTTGAGGATCAGAGTGACACGTACCATGATACCAAGAGTCATTACCTCATGGAGCAAGATCCATCTCTGCTACAGGACCAAGCCGAGGTGATGGATGTTGTTGTTGCTGACAAGGTGGAGGTGTTGAAAGGAAGAAAAGATGGGCTCTCCAGGGCCATGCTCAAGTCGATATGGCTCTCGGTACTCCATGTCTAGGACCTGTGGACCTTGAGACTTAATATCCTCAGTTATCCCTAAAAGTGGGGGATAACAGGGCCTTGCCATTGCAACACCATAGCATCTTTTGCTTCATCTAGTCGTCTTCTACTTCATCTTTGAGCTAAAGGAGGAGGAAAAGCGCTAGGCCCTAGGGTTACCTACTTCCTAGTGGCCATTTTCCCCCTAAGGTCTAGTGATTGAAGCCTTGGGCTACCAACACTTCAATCATCAACCTTCTTGTCTCTAGCTCTCTTATTAACATTTTGTTCCTTCAAGATTGTCGTTGCTAAAAGAGACTCCAATTACCCTAAAATGCACTGATCTAAGCCTTACAATTGAGTGATTGATGAAAGCCACCCTCAAAACTTTTTCCTTAAGCTCTCTACTAACTATTCCTAACCCTAGAGTAGACTAATCTACTAACCTACTTGTTGTTGTTACAAAAGTAAGCTACAGCCATCTATTGTAGCATTAAAAGCACCTAAAACAATTGTAAAGTTGATTTATACACTGCCTAATTTGCTTCTGACAAATGCTGGTACTTTGGTATTAATGAGTGATTATTTTGGGTCATTTTGAAGCTCTTTCAAGGCATTTATTGTGAAGCAATCATCTCATAAACATTGTTGTTATAGAATTCTGTTTGCTTCATCGTATATCAACTATTGTTTTTATTGATAAAGTCCATGGTTTTATGAAGTACTAACAGCAAGTTGTGCTTGCAAAAGATATCTTTTCTTGTTGCTTTGTTCTGGGCAGGTATGTCTGAATACTTCATTACTTCATTGGTTAAAACCCTGGGACTTTCTGATCAGTGTGACTTGTGAGAGGGGATTCTTTTATAGACTGTTGTGCTGCTTATATGTTTAGTATAATGCACTCATTAATTATCAATCTGGGATTCGTAATCAACAGAGTTACAAGACACCAGTAAGAAAGGTAATTCTAATGTCATGAGTATAGAACTATTCTAAATTATGTATGTTGGAAACAAAACAAAATAGAAAACTGAAATGCACCTTGGTTGTCTTTCACAGAGAGGCTATCTACTCCATTATGGCACATGCAAGTATGAGATGGAGTTGGTTTGATAGATCAACTCTGCTATCTGACCCAGAAAACTAACTATGCAATCCACACTTCTGAAAGGGAAATCACACATCAATCATCAAGACATAGCATGGGTAGTTCAACAGTCAATATATTGAGTATGTTGTGGTTCACAATGTGTTGTTGTGAACTTCACTAGTTCTCCTTCAGATATGTCTGACTACTACTGCCAACATTCATGTCTATGAAACAAAATCAAATTCATAAAAACAAAGCATATGCAAAAACAGAGCGAGTAAAGATCTCTAAGCTATCATATAATGGAAATCCTACTCTAAGTTGTACTGCTATCATCTGAGAGAATTAAAGCTTCAGCTAATTTAACATTTACACTATTAAAAACAAATGTTAATACTAATCTACGAAGATGCTGACCTTTGTTGGGCGGTGGGCCCTTGCCGCTTCAACAGGTCAGCGACTGGAGTCTACAGTAAGCTTGCTTTCAACCCACACATTACTCTCATTCAAATTTCAAACATAGAATCAAACTTATGCTAACAACTCAACTCACATTTAATCATAGACAATCAAGACATGGAGATAAATGACGTCCTTCTATTAATCTTCACTCAAAATATGTTCTGCAATATAACACGTTGCTTCACATGCTGTAATATTCTAACTCTCTCCACACTTCCACCATCCTTGCCACGGCTATTTAACAGTCTTAGTCGTGAAACACAAGGAGGTGAAATGATTTGCAAATCAGTCAATTGTTAATTTTAATTATTCGGTTACATCTTTTAGCTTCATCCTCATGACATGAAGTGCATGAGGATGAGGCAATCAACAAACTATTCTAACATAGCCTTGCTAAAGCAAATAAACATCCAACAATTGTCTTGGGCGTGATCTGGACTAAACTTGGTACATTCGGCTCTCTATATTGGTACCGGATCACGACAGGTAGATGGTACTGGATCACGACAGTGCGCAAATGGTGGTACCGGATCACGACAGTCCACGACCGTTGGTACCAGATCGCAACAGGTGAGATTCAGTACCGGATGCGCTTGGTACCGGATTCGGACAGTAGCAGTCTTGGTGCACAAGTACCGAATAGCTGAGCTGGTACAGGAAGGCTAGATTTATCTAGAGGTCAAAGATTATACATGGCAAATTGAAGCATTAGTACATGATTCGTTTAATTTCCTAGCTCAATAAACCACAAAATGCATGAATTAATCACACTTTACCTTATGACCTTATCAATGGCTAATGGTAGCGTTCTTGTCATTCACCCAAGCTTAGGTAAGCGAAAAAGGTATAGATGAGGAGTATAATAGGGTAGTGGGGATGTTAATTTCGGGTCTCAACATAGACACTTCAACCTTTGCCTTCTCAAACCCCCAGGTCATCGGGGACGTCTCCCCAGGGCCATCAACCCTAAATAGAAAGAGGTATCATGTTGAGGTGACAGTGATAGGATAACCTCCTGTTACGCCAATTTGCCTTCCTTTAACCTTTTCCCTTGGAATAAGTACAAATTGAGCGATAACAAGACCTAGGGGACTCAAATTTCATTTTTAATAATAGCTTGCCTTCGAAATTACAAAAGGTGAAGAAGGTAATTTCTATGCATATGACATAAAAAGACACACTATGGAAGTGGCCAAATGCCCTCAACATCTTCCCTATCAGGCAATGAAATTTCTTGTTAATAAATTAATAACCAGGTTTAGATTGCTTGGGATGAGTTTCCTAGACACCTGAAACAACATCTTCCACATCAGACAATGAAGTTTCATGTCTCACATCTCTCTTGACACGCTGTTATAACTTGTAATGAGCCAAGAAAACTTCAAAAGAGTTAAAGCAACTCACAAGTCAATACAATGCTATAATGCTATGCTCAAACTCAAGATGAAACAATGGCCCCAACTTTGGCACAAAGGTCTACCTTTTGACCATGTTTAAAGAGTCAGCAAAGTCCCAAGTTTCTCTACTTTAACAAGCAAGAGGTGTGACA
>JASDQU010509745.1:90168-118219 GCA_032191745.1 Picea mariana
TGACTCTTGAACAATATAGCAAGGGATCTCATACACCCACTAGTGCTCAGCCACTAGGGGCACATCCATAGGGATGTCCATATCTCTATCTCACTGCGTCTCACAGGAGAACCACACTCACTAGTGCTCAGCCACTAGGATCACGTTCACCTGTGCTCATCCACAGGCACGTCCAACTCAGCAGATCTTCTTTCCCACTGCATTACACAAGAGATTCATCTAGAGTTCATCATCTCAACTCTCTGCTCAGAGGAGGCTAATACATCGTTTTCATCTCTATCTCATAACGATGCACCCAACTCATGGGAATTCACACGTTCACCTGTGCTCAGCCACAGGCACGTCTAACTCAACAGATCTTCTTTCTCACTGCATTACATAGGAGAATCATCTGGAGTTCTTCTCAACTCTCTGTAAGGAGGAGGCCAGCACAACGTTCCAATTTTGTCTCAGATAGGAACCACACACCCATCTCAGGGGCTCTCTCTCAGGTCTGTGTCCTAGAGGATGTCTCACGCAGTTGTAATCATCAACATTAACAAGAGGGGCATTCTCTACCACTCCAAATTTATCACGGAAGTACTCGAACTTCGACTTGGCAAGGGGCTTGGTGAGAACATCTGCAATCTACTCATTTGTAGGAAGGTACTGCACTAGTACTACCTTCCTCTGCACCATATCTCGAATGTAATGGTCCTTGATCTCAACATGTTTCGATCTGTCATGAGATACTGGATTCTCTGAGAGATTCACATAGCTCTAGTTATCGCAATGAATCACAGTGGGATCCAACATCTGTCCAAACAAGCCTACAAGGAGTTTTCGAAGACACGTTGCTTCGCGTACTGCCATACACACTACAATATATTCGACTTCTTCGATACTCAAAGCCACAGAAGTATGTTTACTGCTACACCAGGAAACCATGGCAAACCCCTAACTGAAGCAACACTCGGAGGTGCTCTTCCTATATACTGCGCTCCCTGCCCAATCAGAATCAGCATATCCCCGCAATCTCATGTCAACACTGGAAGCATATCTGAGGCCATATCCAGCTGTGCCTCGCAAGTATCTCAACACATGCTTCGCAGCTACCCAATGCATCTGTTTTGGCTAACTCATGAACTGGCTAAGTGCACTCATTGCATAGCAAATATCTGGTCTAGTGTTAACCAGATACATCAATGATCCAATCAGTTGCATGTACATAGTCGAATCAATCAAGTTTGAATCGGAAGAAGACTCACTCAACTTCTTCAGATTCGACACCATCGGTGTAGCCATGGACTTACAGTCCAACATCCCAAATCTCCTCAAAATCTCAACCGTATACTTCCCTTGACTCGGGAAGATCTCATCAATTCTCTGCCACACCTCTAGTCCCAAGAAATAGTGCATCATGCCAAGATCTTTCATTTCAAACTTAGAGGCCAATTCATATTTGCACCAAGCAATGAGGCTCTCTGCTCCGATGAGAAATAAATCAACGTACGAGATCAAAATCAGGGACTCACCATTGACAACCTTATAGTACAGGTTGGCATCAGCAACACGCTTGTTGAAGCCCAAACTCATCAGGTATCCATCAATCCACGCATACCAAGTTCAAGGTGCGTGCTTCAGTCCATACAGGACCTTCTTCAACTTGCACACATGGGACTCCTTCCCATGAATCACAAAATCATTTGGTTGCTCGATGTACACCTCTTCCTCAATCTCTCTATTGAGGAAGGATGTCTTCACATCCATCTGATGTAGTCTCCAACCCATGGTTGAAGCAAGGACAATGATCGTTCGAATGGAGGTGTATCGAGCAACAGGAGCAAATGTCTCCTCATAGTCTATTCCCTCTACCTGAGAGAATCCTTTAGCCACAAATCTCGCTTTGTGCTTCTCAATGCTCCCGTCAGCTACATGTTTAATCTTATAGATCCACTTGGAAGAAACCACAGATTCCCCTCAGGTCTCAAAACAATATCCCACACATCATTATTCATGATGGACCGATACTCCTCCATCATGGCATCTCTCCATACCTGCTAGCTAAATGCCTCCTCATAACAGGAAGGCTCAGAATCAATGATGTGGCTCATCGCTGCAACATAGCTCGAGAATCTTTGAGGTCTCTTGCTCTCTCTGAAAGTACCACAAGGAGCTTCATGTCTCTCTGCCTCCTGCAAAGTCTAACGAGCCCATGCAAGCCTCTTCCGGCCTACAACAATACATCAACAGTATCTAATAGATCAACTGGATCAACAGCCTCAACGGGCTCAACTAGCTCCCTCTGAACTGCTGAGGGGTGAGGGGGAGAAGACACCATCTCCTCCTGCATCTCACTATCAATCTCCATGTGAGATCCTCTAGATCTCCCGAAAGCTACCTCCTCCTCAACGGAAACATCCCTGCTCACCTCAATCTGTCTCTGACCTGGGATGTAGATCCAATATGCCTTCAAAGACTCATTGTACCCAACAAATGTACCCTTCCTGCCTGAAGGGTCTTACTTCGTCCTTTTCTCCTTGGGTATGTGAATGTTTACAGGATACCCAAATATCGTAAGGTGTCCAACCTCAGGCTTCACTTCGGTGAAAGCCTCCTCAGGAGTTATGTTCCTCAAAATACAAGTCTGAAGATCACATAGTATAAGTATCCAATCAAAGAAGAAACTGTCATAGGCCCACACAAATTTGAATGCACCAAGTTCAAGATCCCCTTGGATCTGTTGTCACTGCCCAAAAAAGATCCCTTGGCATTCTTGCCAAGAGCACAACCTCTGCAAATGCCATCATGCTCAACACAGAGCTCTGAAAGACCTGTCACCATCTTCCCCGAAGCGGGAAGAGCTCTATAATGCAAATGAGCAAGTCTCTTGTTATCCCCTAGCCTAGGGATAACTAAGGAGATCATGTCTCGAGGCCCACAGGTCCTAGACATGGAGTATCGAGAGTCGGACGACTTGAGCATGGCCCCGAAGGGCCCCTCTTTTCTTCAATGTAGTCCATTTATCACCAGCAGCGGTATCCATCCCACCAGCCTGGTCCTGAAGTAGCAGTGAGTCTTGCTTCATGAGGTAATGAGTCCGGTTATCATGGTATGTACCACTTCGATTTTTGAAGCACTTGAATTTGTTGTATTGAATCCTTCTTCATTTTATGATGTTTGCTTGGAAATTATGCTCTTTTCCTCATTCATACCTGGAAGGGTGACATGGTGCCCTAGTAAGTTGATTTCCCTTTAGGATGGGTTGTTGTTGGGTGGATCTATGAAAATTCATCGTCCGTTCCCTCCATACTTACCATTTTCCATCTTCATTCCTCTGATCACCCCTATCTGTATTTGGGCATTGGGATTGGCTACACTAGGAAGGGTTGTACCTTACCTCGTGGGAAGAAGGGCCTAAAATCCCAGAGGATAAAAGTAGCTAGCAAGAGTTAAAAGCCAAGGTTGAAACCTTTGAGATGCTTCGCCCAGGGATCCTCGAGAAAGTAGTGAAAAGATTCTCAGTAAGAAAAGGGGACCCATAAGATACATAAACACTCAAGGTACTAGTTGATGGATAGGTGGTCTCATCACGAGCCGGCCTATTATGACCATGGGCATGTAGCGGTATGACACTACCACCTATCTGGTCACCAAACCAAAGTAGTGACGCTTGGTGGCATAGCCAAGAGAAAAGGGGTCTCATCACAAGCTAGCCTTCTCATCTCTGTGAAATGTTTGTGGATAACGTTGTCACCTCTGGTCATCAAGCCAGGATAGTGGCCCTCAACTATTCCCTTGAAGCACAAGAGCAAAATATCAAAAGAAATAAAGCTAAGAATAAAAGGCAATGAATGGGCTAGGAAACAATTGCATTTATGACAAGGTGCAGCTCGCCCTCTACAAAGGCACCCACAGGTAAGACTTTACATTTCCATGTTATCACATGCACCCCATGCCACCTTATACACTTACATGACTTGGACTAGATCCCACCTGGGAAACACCCCAAACTTAAGAGAGGTTAGCCAAATAGTACATCCTGAGACCATCTCCAAACTTAACTTGTCAAATTGCATAACGTCTTTGAGCATTTGTCTAGGTTAAGGGGGGGTTGATGCAGATGTTTGGGTAATTTAATTGTTGGATGTGATTTACATGCTATGATCCCTGTGACTTATGAACCCCTGGAGGGAGTACTTGTTTTTGTTGCAGCACCTTGCTCGGTGGACAGGTACACATGAGGGAATGATTAGCTCGGACCTTCATGGGGGCTTAAATCCCACAGATGGATGTTGCAACCCCAGCTAGGGGTAAGAAGAAATTGAATACTTACACCGGGAAAAAGAAGGGCGTTGCCTTTGGAGGCACCCTAGCAGACCTAGACCCAGGGGGACCTTGCTCTTCCACATAGACGTTAGCCTTTGAGGGCCCTAAACGTCACCAACATAGCCCTAGACGTAATCCAGAGCTAGGGTTTTCATTTTGGAGGCATTTATCAACCTGGTGGCACGTGTGGGCATCATCTGGGGCCTCTGGAGGCCAAGCACCCCACTTTTTTAGCTCAACGTTTCACTTGTGAACCTCAACGTCACCCTGGAAGGGCATGACATCACCCTTGGAGGTGTCTTTAGATGCTAATTAATTTTTATTATGTCAAAACTGAATTTATTGTAAATTGGCCAAGTCAGCCTTATTTTTGACCTAAAATTAATTAAAGGTCAAAGTTTTGTATAAATAAACATAAAGTACTCTCATTTTGATGACCACAACTTCTCACACAAGAGAAGAGGTCTGAAATTTGCACCCTAGTAAGGGCTATCGGCTGAAATTGTGAGGCGCACTTTTGTATAAGGCTATTTTTTGCAACTTGGATCAATCTTGGAAGTTTTATTGGTGATCTTGCATGGTATTCTCATGATTACTCTTGGTGTAAGTAAGTAAAATCTGCATTTTTTGTCATCTATTGAATGGTTTGTGTATGGTTTTATTTGCTCATACAAGATTATGAAATTGCATGCTATACTTAATGCATGAAGTAAGGAACTTAAATTGCTACTTTCTTACTTTCTATTTTCCAAGTTTTTCATTGAATTAATCTAGTGACTAGTGAAACCCTAGAGCCCTAAATTGCTAGCATTCTAAGGATTTTGACCTAATTATTTTTGCTAAAGTTTTATTCCATAATAAGCCTAAGGAGAGCAAGGTGTTAGGGCCTAGAATTGCCTACACCCTAGCATCTTGTCTCTTGTGGTCAATGCATAGTGGGACTTAAGTTACTACTTCTTCTATGCATTTTCCCTCTTAGACTTTTGTGCATTATCAAATTGGTTTGCAACCTTAGAAGAAGCCGTCCACTTGACTCCATAAGCCCTAGAAGGCACTAGTTCTTGTCTCTCTCTTGTTGAAGGATTGATTAAACACTCAAACACTCTTCTCCTAAGCTTTTACTAACCATCGCTAACCTTAGTTTAGCCTAGATCAATAACTTATTTGTTGTTGTTATAAATGTCTGCTACATCCATCTAATTGCAGCAAATTTTCTGCATAATTGACTTTTAATGCTAGCTAAACACTTAGGAAAATGCTTATGACATTTTATTATCATTTTGCCTAGTAAATGCTATCTTTTTACTGTCTTTTCAAGCAATTCTGAGTATTTGTTATAGTTGTTACATTTTATCAATTGTTGTTGTAAACTTATTAACTGCTGCAAATTTATATCAGCTAGCACGTATTGCCACTATCCATTGTCTCTTGAGGTGTTATTATCGTATTTGTACTTGGAATTATTGTATATGCATGCTATATCGTCTTGTTCCGGGCAGGTACATCAAGCACTTCATTAACCTCATCTTTGGGACACGGATCTAGTGACATTGGTAACCAATGAGAGGGGGGAATATATCTTTAGCATAACCCTATTTTTTTAGCCCTTTAGGTTACCGGGGACTTCCTCCCCTGGGGTAGACCTTGCCTATCCCTAGAAAGTGGGGATTTCCTATTAAGGTGATAGTGATAGGATATCATGTTTGTTATGCCAATCTCCCTTACTTACCTTGGGCTTTGGGCAAGTACAGATTGTGCGATAACATCTCCTATGCCATAATTCACTCAGACTGATATAATCATGCATCAAGGCCTGAACTGGTCGAACTGCCAATCTGTACAAACTCCTTATCTGGTCAGACTGCTTTATGTCTCAAACTAAAGACTATCTAATATGTTGCCTTCCGCAACCATCACTATAGCTCCCTCTCAGAGTTATCACTAGTAACCTGCCTCCGTGGTAACCTGTTTGGAACAAGAAACAAGAACAACAACATCTCCATGGCAACCTCCATCGAATTTTAACAAGATAACCTGCCCGGAACAAAGTCAACAACCAAGAATATCTCCTAGAGGGGATCAATTTAGCTTCCAAACAAGTGCATCTCATAATGATCATAACTTCAATAGATTAGAATGCAACATAAGATCGCAATCATGCCATAACAGCTCATATCAAAACAATCAAACCTAGAGTCTTCACTTCCAGGGAGGGTGCGTTGTTTCTCTGAATGTACTGGATCTAGGATCCTTTGGATCTACATATTGTCGCTTGAACAAAAGATCCCTTCTCCTGCAAACACCCTCATGATAATGATACAATTTTAAACATATACAAGTGCATACCTCATAAATTGTAGCACCATCCAACTTGTCTTCTAATCTCAAGGCTTGCGCAACTGGCAACTAGCAGCTGGCAACTGCAACTGTAATTGCAACTATAACTGCAACCAACACTGGCACTACAACTGCAACTGGGAAATTTCAACTTTCACCAAGTTGTGATCTGAGACCACCAAGAGGTGCGCTAGGGTAGGGCGAGTTGATCTAGAGCAAAACCAATCTTAGCGTCCTCCAATAGGTTGCTCAACGAGCTTGACAAGGTTTAGGTCTAAGCAGCGACAAATTTCACGATCTTCCTTCCAGCGATTAGAATGTTCTTAAGGAAACTTGCTCTGATACCATGTTGGATTTTCATTAGTTTTGTTAACATTAGATTTACCATAGCATTTTGAACTTCTTTTAACATTCCATATATAAGCAACAGATAAACAAGCACAAGAAGACACAAAGATTTATCTTGGGAAACCCTTCCTCACAAGGGAGAAAAACCCAGCAAACTTTTCTTAGAGAGAATATCCTTGCCAATACAATATAACCAAGAACCATCTATGTCCACTAGAGCAAACCAACAAGGAAGAATACTTATCTCCACAAGAGATAACCCAGCAATGCAGCTGCATCAAGCCCTAGCCAGAGCGCTAGAGTAACTGGCCTCCACCAACACATCACCAAGTCAAAAGATAAACTCTAGCGAGGGTTATGAGGAAACCCTAGTCAACCTACGCCCTTCTTCCTTCCTCCTTCGCTGGACAGTTGCAACTATTGTTCTCCACAAGACATGTGCTATAGATGAGTGAGTGAGTGTGTCAAATGAGGAAGACATCACCTTTATTTACACTGGACTGGGCAGGTGTCTTTTCCAATAGGGCCGAATTGTCTTCTGGAAAATATATTTCTTCTTTATTCTTTTTCTGTGGGGCGGCCAACTTCTCTTCTAGGATCTTCTAATTTCTTCTAAGGCTTCTGTGATCTGTTCAATGGTTTTTCTCTGACTTCTTGGCATCTTCATCTCTAAGAAAAGTTGTCTCATAGGTGAATACCTCCCACTGCTACCAAAAACATCAACAATGTTACCCCTATCAAGGCCTCCCATTAGTACCCCTATTCCCCAAGAGTGACAACACTTGACTAGGACACATATGATAGTCACCAAGGTGAAACAAGGCAAAAAGCATAACTTCCACGCATCAAGATTCATTATCTGACTTCAACTCGTGATCCTCACCTAATTCCCAATGCATTAAATGTAACACTTTGTATGAAACAATGACTAATGTACCTCATGTGTGCTGGACCACCAACATTGGATGAAACTGCTGATCAAGTGAATGAGCTAAGCAATGACAAGGGAGGAGGCATCTAAGGGCTCTGACTGTGGAGAATGCTGATCATCATCTCTGGGATCACTGTCTGCAATGTGGATCATGAAGAATAATCTCCTCTAGTTACTCTTAAGTGAGAGGAGGTAATAGTTACAATAACATATACATATTTAGGTGGGTGATCAATCAAGACCAAGCCCCCTATGAATTATGAACAAATGAAGGGAAAACAAAGCAAAAAGTGTAAATTACAATAATAATAAATAGTATAAGTCCACTAGGAACTTAGGCACTAAGCCTTATATATGTCAGCAGACAACTTACAGTCCTTTCTGAGCCCTTAGTTCGTTGTGACAAACAGATTACAGTTAGAGGCAGACCTACTAAGCAGTAAATGCAGCTAACGACAATGCTTTCAAAAGTAGGCTGAAAAGAGGTGATTACAGCAGCAAAAGTCTGTTGTTCTAAATGGCAGAAAGGTTGTTTCTCTGTTCTGGGGGGGGAGCACAACATGCGGTATTCCTGTCCACATTTGCTAGTCTTCATAGCATGTACAAATAAACTTCCTTGAATTTGGTCTCTCATACCCGTAGAGTTTTAAAATAAGACCAGGGGACTTGTTATAGGATCCCAAATGTCCTATGGGTTTGTGGAAGTCTGTCCAATCACTTTACCTCCAAACCCCTTCATTGTCTTCCTACTAGGCAAATAATTCTGTCCTCATATGGGGTGGTCTCTCTTTTCTTTATATTTAGTTTAGGATAGTAGTGTACTTGTCTTATTAGTATCATCTTTTATTGCACCCCTTTTTCAAAGCTTATATGGACTCTTTACATCTGCCCATACTATCCTCCAAAGCCTTGAAGCCCATGGAAATCATAAGTGTGTCTAAATAAGATTCCTTTGTCAGATTTGAGACTATCAAGTTTGATTTGCAGTTATGCACATACTGCAAAGGTCGTAAAGACATGATCAAGTATACTCAAGGATATGTACACACAATTCCTGTGATCATGGGAGCTGGGCTTCCTGCATCTGCCTTGCTTTATAGGCCAACATAATGGGCAGAGTTGGAAAAAAGTCTAATGTTTAACAAAAGCACATACCATAGCTTCATGAAAAGAATAGAAACTGCTATAATAACCTGGTTCATTTCCATCGGTAATCAAGAAGAGAGTAGAAACTCACCAGCTATATTCAACTTGCTTTTGACACCTTGCTTTATTGCCCAGTAAAATAATTGCATTTCTGCTTGTCCAGTACATCTCACACCTGCTGTATTTTCTGCATGTTCATTTGCAAAGCAGACTATCTTATCAACAACTTGATCTTGCAGTGCTTGCAATAGCTCTGCATCTTCACTACTAGCAAAGTGAAGGAGGTCACATGTAATAGAATGGATGAAGTTTAAGGCTTCCAGCTCATTTCGAGGACTGAATGGACCAAAATCATCATCTTCAATGAAGTACCATTCTGTCTGCAAGAAGCAATATTCACCATTACAACATCCTAAGACGATCCAAGCAGACAACTAAATATAATATGCTTGTCATTATACAATCAAGCAGTGATCTGTCCCAGCTGATTTACATATGTAGTATGTGTCATAGTTTCCTATGCTTCATCATTCATACCTCATCCAATTGCAGGATGCGAGCAGCTGTTATCATATCCTCCAAAAGCGTGCTTTCTGTCATTTTTAGAGACGGAAGATTTGTTCCATGTAAAAGAAATACAAGATCTATACTCCTCTCTGATAAGATTTCCTGGTTGAGTATAGTAAACAAGATTAATTATTTCCGTTAACAAATAATGACAAGGTCAAAGAAGAGTTTGTTGGTGGTAAAGCTTAATGGTAGCTTAAACAATGAATACAAAAGAATATAATCTATAATTTTTTCTTCAAAAATATCCTCCATACTCATTTCACATTATATCCTTTCAGAAATTGGAGAGCATGCATGAAGGTTACAATCAAGATTGATCACAGACACCTAAATCCATGCTTCATTCTGTATAAAACCTCTTGCCTGCACTCATACCAGCAGCTGATAATAATATTACAGCAGAAAGAAATATCTAAGAGTGGTCAATTTCCTGAAACATATCACTCTAGGGATCTGTAAATGTTTTTGCAATGGATGTAAGCTCCTGGAAGCTTCTCCTTACGGGGAATTTGGAAGATTGGCAAAGAATGCTTCAGAAAATGCAGCACACTCTAATATTATAAAGCTTAGGAAATCAAACAAATGCTCATATGCCTACATCAAATTTTTTGTATGAAATAAACTAAAAGGTTCTGTACAAGTATCTTTGCTGGAAACCTATTTTTTATTGCTTGAATTTACAATTACTATTTTCCTTTCTTTTTTGGTGCAGGTTTTACATCCAAACTGTGAGCTAAAATCAATTCAGCTGTGTGAGAAACAAGAAAAGGGGTGAAGTTCAAAAAACAACCAAATGCAAAGTGAAAAGCATGTGCAGACAAAGGCACGACATGTCAAGACAACTCTGATGCATACCTTTTTCTTGTCAACCAATGGATCATCCTTGTTGGGTTCTGGAAGCATCACCAGTATTCCTCTGTTTTCTTTCTTCTCTTGTAGCAATGACTGTCGTCAACAGGAACCAGCCAAAGGTCAATTATAATTAAAAATTCTATAAGCTACCGTCTCCATTTCATGTCAAACGTCTCATACGCCTCCAAATCCAATACAAAGCAAGGGCACTCAATAGAATAAAGATGAGAAGCATTTATAAATTTCATATGGTGATCATATGAAACATATATCTATAGTCACTGAAAAATTGAGTCAAATTTTATGGCAATAACAGATTGACAGTGAACCAGATCAAATAAGGAGGAATCACATCTCATCTGACAGCAATACTTGAGCAATAAAATCATGCTGTATATATAATATATATTAAACATCGCATGATCTGTGTTTCACTTGAAAATATGCTTGAAGGAGATCCATGGCACTAGCAGACAAAGGTTATTTAATATTATTGTATATATTTAATGGTCATATATATAGATAGTGAAGTTAAAACTTGCTCTTATTTACATGGTACGGCTGCGTTGTTTAAATTCTGTCGCAAACCAAGGAATAAAGTCAATTTATTATGACTCTAGAATAGCTTAGATATTTTATTATTTTCTGGTTAATGGGAATATGAATAGTCACTCACTCCATGCACTCACATAAAAGATTTGTCTTGTAAAATGAAGTAATGCATTCGAATGGTTTGAGATCTCATTTGCTGGTGTACATTTTTCTGCTATGGTTGTATCCAATTACTAACAGGTATCAGAGCCAATGTAGAGATTGGCATCTAAAATGCTTGAACAATTGATTCGGCATGGGCATACCAACAAGCAATCTTGACCAGAGAATTGATTGGCACATGAAGAGCAGCAAAAGAATTGCGAGTTTACGAATTCCTAAGAGAAACTCCAGAGGAATTCCGGAGAGACAGCATGTGGGCAGGCACTGCATGAGGTGCAGTCAAGGTCACATGTGAGACGGGTCATGAACAGGCCGCTGAGACACATCCAGAGAGTAGGGCACACAACCTAATTGTTGGGTGGTTTACTTGTTGATTTCTATGGCTAGATCTTGCTGCTGTAGAAATTGTTTGCTACAGCCACTTGCCTGTTATAATAACTTGCTGATAACACCTAATAAACAACCCTTAAAGCCACCAAAGTCTTGCTCTAATCATTGGAAGTTTGACTAGTTATTGCTAGCTTTATTTCTGATATCTTGTACTAGATTTTGGATGGTTAAATTTGCAGCTATTGTCATTATTTGTTGCTGATCTATATATTTCCATATCGCTGCAATTTGGGACAGCAAGGATTCTTGTTTGATCCCCTCTGATGAAAGGCTTGGTTTATAATCATTTGTCTTGTTCCAGGCAAGGCTAACACTGTTTTGCAGGTGCACTATACTTGGAAACCATCTACTCTTTCACAAGACTCTTTTCCAAGCCATTCTTCATCTCCAAGCTTGACCTATAGGGGTTTCACTCATCATCATTTCATTTTCCATCTCAATCCCCCTAGGGTCACCAGGATTCCCCGCTTCTGGTGATTTCGTCATAACTAAAGCAAGGGGAGTGTCTATATAAGGTGACAGTGGGTAGGTACTCCTGTGATTGTCACACTTTCGTGGATTGGGTTAGGCTTTACCCAATCTACAGATTGTGCGATAACAGGGACCAAGCTGATGTAGGGGATGTTGCTCTGCTACTAGTGATAAGTGGTGATCAACATGAATAGGAGGGGCCCTGCAGACTCTGTTGGTCAATCTGACTCTCAGCACTCCATGTCTGCTACATGTGGGCCTCAAGACATGATCTCTTTGGTTACCCCTAGCCTGGGGGGTAAACACGGTGTTAGCACAAGAAAGAAGAAAGAAACCACTTAAAAGATAGCAAGATATCACAATAAATGGTAAGAAGTACTTAATCAATTTTCAAGAGAAAGAACAAGATACCAACAAGAAGGAAAGTTCGTCAAAAACACAACACTTCTTTATTATAAGCTTGCCAAAGGGTTAATTGTGCCACAAAGACAAGTCCACAACCGATGCAATGACTATTCTTACTCAAAGAGAGAGTAGCTAGACTAGAGAATGAAAGAAGAGGAAAAAATAAGAGTATGTCGCTCTGCAAATATCCAACCCCAATAATGTATCAAAAACTCCAATATATAGCCAAGAGAGGGCGCACTTTTCCACAAGAGATCAAGGAGGGCACATAGGAGGTGGAGAGGGAAAAGGAAAAACACATGGGATAGTGAGAAACCATGAAGACACATGCACATGAGGTAAGTAACGGAAGAGTGAGCTTAACTCCCACGTGTAAGAGCTAAAGAGGAGTGGGAAAGTGTGTTAAGTGAGGAAACAAAGAGAATTTGTGCCCTAAAATTTAGGGAGAGCACATGGGAGATTGGGAGTTAGGGAATTAAGTGAGCGAATGGGAGATGAGTAGTGAGGAAATAGGAGCTAAGGGATAGGAAAGAGCGCATGCCAAGAAAGGAGAGGAGTTAAGTGAGTGAGGGAGTGGGTCCATGTGCAAGTGTAAGGGAGAATGTGCCCTAGAATTTAGGAAGAGGACGCATCCAAGAATGGGAAGAAGGAAATAATGAGCCATGTGTGAAGGAGAACGAGTAGTAGAGGCGCATCAATGGAGGAAAGCGCTAGGAAAGTGGAGTGGGAGAGGGGGATACCACATGCATGAAGATAGAGTGTAGCACGAACCAAGAAGTGCGCCACATGTGTGAGGGAATCAAGAAGAGTGAGGGTGCATTCTAGGAACAAGAGGGAGATACTAAGCAAGGGATTCATGTGTTTTAGGTTTAAGGAGGAAGAGAAACGTATGGAGGATAAAATCAAGAATCCAATGCATTTTTGAACACTAAATTTGGCCAAGGTGTGCATGAGTTAGCCAATAGGAGGAATTGTGCCCTATTTTTTAGGAATTTAGTGTTTAAGAGGAATTTAAAGGGAATTTGGAGAAATTAATGCATGGAAAGTGGATTTATGGCGAGCGAGAGAAAGTTAAGTGAGAAAATTAAGCCTTGATTGGCTCAATCATCTCCATGGGATTGCCACCTCACCCTTGCACCCCCCTTAATTAATTAATTTGTGATTTTAATGCCTTTACCTTGGAAAGTGTGCCCCCTCATCAAATGATGCCAAGTAGATGCCACATGTCACACCAAATGACTGCCACATGTTGGAATTTGACCCTGCCACTTGTCACTTCTGGAGCCAACCAACCCAGCTATAAATAGAAACTACTAAAAATAAGGTCCGACTTCTAAAAAAATAGGGAACTGTCAAAAATTTCCAGGTTAACTAGGAGAACACCGCCATGTGTCACATGTCTAAAAATAGACACTGCTAAAAATAGAATGTCCTCGCATGTCAATGATATCATACTCATAGGATTCGATTTTTCGTGAGGATTCCAAATCCGCAATCAGAATTGACATGCGAGCCCCGGTGCTCCACCTGCTAAAAATAGAAATCAATAACAAATCACCCCGAAAAGGTCCAAAACACTCAGAGTGTCTCGAGGATCAATATTGCACACTCAAAATCTAAATATGAGGCCTGGAGCTCAACCTACTAAAAATAGAAAGTACTCGCATGTCGCCTGAAAAAGCATCATTGAGCTCAGTATCATGCAAGGACCAACTCTGTATGCTCAATACCGCCAAATGAGTCTTCGATCAATGTCTCCTAAAAAGTAGGGTCACCTGCTATATATAGAACTCTCTCTCAAATCCAGTGAAAATGTGCTAGCTCTAACTCTGAAACAAAAACAACCATGTACCAATCCTATACCTACCCTTGATGGGAACCAATCTCTGACTCACACAAGTGCAAAACTCTAGGAAAATCTCTGAATGCCAGCCCAAATAGTGCATGCTGGCTCTTAACCCTCGGGATTTTCAAGGGTGAAAATCCAAGGGTTAACACATACTAGGAGCAGATTTCCTACAATTAACATTGTTTTCCATGCAGATTTCAAGTTGTTTCAGATCTGTTTTACAGTGCTGAAAATAGTGCTAACAATACCTATTCACACATTGCACATGAGGCCCCTTTTATTATTAGGCCGACCTTATTACATATACATTTACACATTGCATGTACATTTAACCCCATATATGCTCCCCCCCACCCCCTTGGGGTCATATCATATACATTTAACCCCATATATGCCCCCTTAGGGTCATATCATAGTACCCTCCTTCAAAAAAATTTGTCCTCAAAGCTTTGCAATTAAAGGATTTACGTGTGATGAAACCAAGTAATATGATTTTCTTATGTTCCCGCTTTCTTTTTTCCATTGATGATGATCCATCCATCCAAAATCAATTATTTTTGGTCTTAATACTTGATGATTGGTTATTGCATAATTTTCTTTCCTTTGATTCCATGTATTGTTGTTGTAACTTCTCCAATTTGTAGTAGTTGTTGGTCTCTGACAATAGCTTGTTGAAGAATGATTTTGTGATGCCCTATTCCATGAATATTAATGAGTATTCCATCTTCTTCCTTGATAATGTTGATATCGAGCTTCCTGTCTTCCTTGAAATCTTTTCTGATAATGAGGGTGTCGATATGGTTTCACATTTGAAGGTTTCCCTTCATTCTGCACATCCATTTCATCTATCTTCTTTTCAGAGACCATGGCATCCTTTATCCTCTTTGCTTAGTGTTAGCACAGTTTTTCACACTCAAATCAGATATGAAATAGCAAAAAAATCAGCATGAAAGATGGTGTAATTATGGAGAATATTGCCCCAAAGTGTCATGGACAAATCCCTCTCTGTTCGGGCTAGTACTTGCCAACCTCACGAGGGTGTCTCTAGGCCTTCCTCTCGTTGTTTTCAACCTGTAAATCTGCACAATAAGACCATAAAAACTGCAGCAAAGAAAGATATTGTTGGCTGCAATTAAACAGCCAAAGGTTTAAAATGTTTGGTTTTGAAAGTTGTGGTAAAATCCCTACAACGTTAGCTTAAAAGAGATGAGAGAAAAGAGAGAAGAGGCAGTGTTCAATGGCTGAAATACACCAAAATAACAGGCTAATAACTTCTAAACCATGCACAAGTAACAATCATGATACCAACAATCCATGGAAGTTTGATACGAGCATAACATGGGTTTATTTATACCAAGAGGCTGAATGCGCCATTGAGACAAATACAAAATTCGGTTCCATGATGTTCACTGCACCTGAGAAGAGAAGCTAGAATAGAGAGTGTTAGCATCGGAAGTCACTCCTGGATTGCTTGCAGAAGCAGAGCCCGACACCCATCAGTTTAATGTCACGATTTGTTTTTAAAGGGGTGATCAAATGGAGATAAAGACTCGAGGAGATATCACTCTAACTCAGGGACTGAGTCTAGCATGTATGGGACAAGGGAGGTCTTGATCTAATTTCAACCAGTGAGTTGATTAAAAGATGAGCAGGTGGAAGACTTAGCAAGAAAAGTGAACAAACAGCTTTGGGCAGCAGGCTTTCGACAGTTTGTAGAAGAAAGACTCTGAATGCAAGATCCGCTTGGTTCAGGGTCTCAAGAAACTGAGAGGGGACTTGACTGGATCCTCCAATTCCAAGTCGCTCAGCGTTGGGAAAATCACAAGAACTGATTAGAAAGGACGTAACTGTTACAGTGATCTAACCTACATCATCCTATAATAGCTACATCTCGACTGGATCCTCCAATTCCGAGCTGTTCTAACACAGTGTAACAAAGACGTGAAAGAAACTGGCATTCATAAGACAAGAAGTCTCAAAAGTTCATACATAACCAGAGTATCAGTGCTTCATTAAAACTTTACAACCGGGAGCTCTGCTCAACCATCGATCCTTACAAAATACAAAAACTGAGTCTATATACTCAGGAAGATTCACCTCACAGAGGCGTGCCTAGTCACCCCAAAGCTTGGTGTCCCTTCAATCAAACTCGTACCAATATCTTTCTTTAAATGCCACCTTAACTATGCATGGCTCCTGTAAGGAGGGTAGCTGGGCCATTAAGCGCTCGGCTAGCGTGCGAAGACTTCTTCGTCGAGCTGAGGACTTCGGCATGGCCTCTCTGAGGAAAACGGTACACAGGACCTCTGTGAGCGGACGTCTTGCCAGACTCTCCATTCCCTCATTTAATGAATGAAAGGAGGCCTCAACTACTCCTTCTTATCTTTATTTACTTCAAGCGAGAACCAGGAGCGAAATCGCTTCTAATGGCATCTGGAAATCGTGACGATGCTTTCGACGACTGGACACAACACCTTTAGGCCCCCTTCTGCTTAGCTCTTTTAATTTCTCGGGGGACCGTGGACCGTGACCCTGCTTTATTCCCATAGAGGCTTTCGGCGTTCGCGAATAAGGGGAACTGCTCTTTGTGCCTCGAAGTCGCGAGAGGCGAAACGCCGAGACGGCTTAATCATGCGCCAGGTGCCCTTTTAGATCGATGGCTGAGATCTTCTCGGCAATGCTGTGGGCCCGAGTCCGAGATTCTCTCGGCACCTCGCGCCTCGCGGCTGGGGGGAGGCTGGTCTTTGAGCTTTAAAGTCGCGATGGGCGAGAAGGCGATAGAGCCTAATCGCGCACCACGTGTCTATCCAGATCGGACGGCCCAGATTACTTTCGGTATTTTTGGGACCTGCCTTATCATGTTGTGCGCGCTGGCGCCTTTTCCTCAGGCATGTTCCTCTGTGACCGGGCGCCAAGACCGTGGGCCCAACATTAAAAGCTCTCGCAACTCGCAATCTCGCGAGTTGGAGGGTAGAGCCTTCGTGCTCCCCTTTCACGAAGTTCCGAGACGCGAGAGGGTGAAATAAGTATAGCTCCTTGTATTGTCAACACCCCCCACATGTGACCGTCGGCTAGTGTTTAAGTGCTAGCGCCTTTCGCAGCTCGTGACCTCGCGAGTTGGAGTGTGGAACTTTGGCATTCTCCTTTCGCGAGGTCCCGAGAYGCGATGGTCAGCGAAGGTTGACCCCCGAAGAAATCCGACTGCTCACTTTTCGAAAACTTCTGCGCTATACTTCGGCGCGACTCGGCTGACTGCGATTACCCATCGATCGYCGATCTGCTTCGACGATGAATCCTTGCCGCTAAAACAAGAATGCCCGCTTGCTTGGTTAAAAGCCCCAAGAGGACTTCTTCTGTGCGCTGCGCTCGGGTGCTTCTCGTGCTAACTGCAGACCTGGGTGCGCTTAAGCCCGAGACAAGAAATATCGCTAACAGAGAGAAAGAGAGAAAGAATCCGATTGAGTATGTTGTCGAAGAAGAAGATCCAACCCTAAAACAATGAAGAAGTCCTTCTTATATAGAAGAACGAGGGCACATATCCCAAGAAAGGCTTCCCTCAAGCCATGTGCATGAGTGGATGAAGTGAGAGAGGGAAAGCCATGCACTTCAACTACTGAGAGTGGTGTCAACATGCACAAGTGCCATCTGGAGTGAAGTTGTGGTGCGCCCTCAGTGGAGGTGAGTGTAAATGTTGTAGGTTATGAGTCTAACTAAACATTGACTGAGGGAAAAAGGTTTAAGGCACACTTACGAGTGAGAAGCCTCTCTTAGTTGATGCATGCATGAACTAGAGACACACATGCACCTTAGTGGAGAGTGGAGTGAAGTGAAGGATAAGTGGAAAATAGAGAGAGTGAAGTGGAGGAGAGATGGAGTCAAGTGAGATGGAAGTGAGAGAGGAAAGGAGGCGCCCCTGTTAACTAGAGAGAGACATAGTCTAACTTGTGACTAAGTAAGAGAGAGAGAGTGAAGTAAGAGAAAGAAAAGGTAGGCGCTCCAGTTAACTCAAACAATCCACCTCGTAATGATTATCGTGCGCCACTTCACCCCATAAATCATGCATGCACCCTGTTAACTGAAGATACTCTGATTTTAACTCGGGATGAAGAGAGAGAAAATGTAGGCACTCCTAGTGAGGTGAGAGAAGGATGGTGGGCACTCCAATTGACTCAACCAAAGCACCTCATAAACTCCTCCATGTGCCAACATACCTCCTGACTCAAGCATGCGCCCTATTGAGTCAGACATGATCTCAGTCAACTTTAGTACCTGCCACATCACTCTATGACTCAAGCATAAGCCCTAGTTCTGCGATTTATCACTGTTGGAAACTTCTATGTATCACAATTTTGGGCTACCACATGTCATCTCCAAAAACTACCACATGTCGCATCATGAAATTGCCAAATGTCACCTCTGCAAGGTTGCCAAGTGGCATACTACTAAAAATAGAAAGTGCTTGCATGTCCATGAAACTAGGCTCATCGGACTCGGTTTTCTACAAGGAATCTGAATATGTGTTCAGATTCGACATGCAAGCCTTTGAACTGGGGCTACCATATGAAGTATCATGCATGCAATTCGAAAGAAGCTTCCTGGAATCATGGGCTCGCAAGGATTCTAAATATACCATCAAGACTGCCATGTCGGCCTCTGAACTTTGTCTCCTCAAAAGTAGGAGAACTACTAAAAATAGCTATCTCTGACCAATCTCATGAAAAATTGTGCATACTTTGTCTCTGAAGCAAGAAAACATCATTGACCCAATCCTATATATGAACTGAAATGGGAACCAACTCTGGCTCACACAAAATTGTCTCTGGAAAAATGTTTGAATGCCAGCCAAAATAGAACAAGTTGGTCCTTAACCCTCGGGATTTGCAAGTGAGAAAATCTAGGGGTTAACACTTGGTCTTTGATTACTCTAGCCTTGAAGATAATACCATCATATTTAGCATATACATCCTTTAGATGGAGTGCAACTTCTTTAAGTATCTTCCAGTGACCCTCTTGAATCTTGTCTTCTTTCTCCTTTCGAAGTTGCAACGTGACCCCATCTATCAAATTATGATGTCCTTCTTCAATTATGGATTGCAATTTTTATTTTACCTCATCAATATTTAGGGATTCCTCAACCTTCTTCAAATTTCCTCTTCAAGTTTTTTCATAGTACCCTTTTCAATTTTTTTGGTAACACCTTCATCCTTACTCTTTAATTCCAAATATTGTAATTGCCTTTTCACCTTCTTAACATCATTAAGAAGTTCTTGATTATGCTTACGCAACCTTTTGATTTATTCATCTTTCTTTTTCAACTCTTCCTTTGATGCATCATTTTCCAACTTCCCTTTGCTAATCTTTTCTTGCTTTAAGTTCTTAACCTCATAATGAGTGATTCATTAAGGGATTGCATCTTGACTAACTCGTCATTTTTCTTAATAATATATTTACTTAGTTCTTCATTATTCTTCTGCAATTTGGAGACTTCTTCTTCTGATTCCTTTAATTCCACTTGAATTTTATGCATCTCCTCCATATTTGTTTCCTTGATCCATTTATTGGAGAAGAGTTTTTCAAATACTTCCCATGTCATGTTATGTCTAGTATCTTTATCAATTCTCATCCACCATTCCCAAGCTTCACCATAAAAATGATTACTTGCCAAAAGAGGACCCAAATTAGTTTTCTTCATCATTCTCAACCATTCCTTGGGATTTATTTTATCTTTATGTTCATCTCCATAAAAAAATACGTGTTGCCATTATATCTTCATTGAGGTCTAACAGAAACTCTCCAATTACAACTTCAATATCTTATAAATGATGATCCAAAATAGTTATTATCATTGGTCAAATATATTCTCCTGTGTTTTCTCTTTCAAATGGCTTTTGAATCACCTCAATCGAACATCGCAATCAAAAGTTCTGATAGTTTTAAGTCAACATACCTTTTAAAACCCTGATCTAGAGTCTGTCCTTATGGCCGACCTTCCTTCTCATGTATCTCTGAAATTTTGGCCCTTCTGAGTCTGAAATTTTGGCTTGTAGTACACTGATATGTCTTGTCTGCAATGCCACAAGTCTGCCCAAAATTTGATGTGCCAAGTGAAAGTTATGGTAACCTTCCCAAAACTTGATGATTTTTTGCCTTTTCGAGAGAGCGAACTTGTACAAAATGCCATGAATCCAATTTCTATGATATGATTCTAAAATTTTTACCTTCAATAATACGTCTTGTTATCTTTCCAATGCAGGTGGCACTTAATTTGGATCTTTAATGAAGCTGATATGACAGTTTTACCCAGAACACTTATTTAAGACTAGTTTAGAGTTAGTAAAAAAACCCTAATTTCCACCGCTTGTATCTCCGAACTTAAAATGATCCAGAACCTGAAATTTTGACCAAGCTAACTTCGCTATGTTTTATTAGTATCCTGAAAAATTTCAGAGTTTGAAACGTCATCAAACAAACGTTATAGTGAAATTCCCAAAATGACTCATTTGAGACTGATTTTAGGGCTAGTAAAAATCCCTGACTTACACAAGATGTATCTCCAAAAATAAAATGACCCTGAACCTGAAACTTTTACCAAGCGTACTTTGCTATGTCTTCTTAGTATTCTGAAAATTTCAGTCTGAAACGTCACAGGAAAAGAGTTATAGCAAAAATGTCAAGATGGCTCGCTTGAAGTAGCAAAACCCTAGGATCAATGCTCTGATACTAAATGTTATGTACCAAATGCTTAAATCGTCACCATAAACCAGAGGTACACACCATGTACACCAATGTGAGCATGGAGCACAACTCCAAAATAGATAAGAGAGATAAGTTACACAATAACTCCTTAAAGAATAGGAGAACCTCCTCTACATGCCCAAATACATTCATACTTCACAATTCACATGTTCTCAATAATGAATACATGATCTCTATATAACCTATTCACACATCGCACATGAGGCCCCTTTATTATTCGGTCGACCCTATTACATATACATTTACACATTGCATGTACATTTAACCCCATATATGCCCCCCCTTGGGATCATATCATATACATTTAACCCCATATATGCCCCCCTTGGGGTTATATCAAAGAGTCGATTTCACAGCATTTCACCAAGTTGAAAGACATCAGGGATCAAATATTGGGTGTAAGAAGAGAAGTAAATGAAGAAGGAAAGGTTGTAATTTAAAAAGTCTCCCTCCATCGTTTGCAAACTTTATAAAAACCCTTAACATGACTTTTGACTCCACTAACACAACTTTTGAGAGGCTGTCAAGTCAGTTGCTACAGAAGGAAAGATGGAAAAAGCAGTTTGGAAGCAGTAGTGGTGCTTCTAAAAGCCCTTTCACATAGAAATACAAAGGCAAGCAGAAGCAAGAATGAGGAACATGCAGTGGTGAAAGACCATCTACATGTACAGCGTCAGATAAATGTGCAGGGAAATCTAGAACTAAAAATTTGAAGTGTTATTATTGTAGAAAAGTAGGGCATCTGAATAGTGAGTGCAGATGTGGGATATGGAGTATGGCTAAAGAAAATTCAGCAAAAGGCAAGTAAACATTGTGCAACAGGAGGCAAAAGAGTTTGTAGCCTTTGCTGCTTCTCAAACAAAAGGCAAGTCAGAAGCTTGGTATTTTGACTCAGGACATCAAACACGACTAAAAGATTTGATTGGTTGTTAGTTTGTTCAGGACAAGTATAGGTAAGATTCAGTGATTTTGGGTGATGATGGAACACATTATATGAAAGGATGAGGTAATGTGCAGATTGAATATTGAGGTAAGATATTCATGTTTAGGAATGTCCTTTATAATCCAGGCTTCAAAAAGAATCTTCTTTCTGTCATGGATATCTGATAAAAATCCACATTTGGATGTAATCTTCAGAGAAGGGAGTAATTGTTTTGATAATCCAGGCTTCAAAAAGAATCTTCTTTCTGTCATGGATATCTGATAAAAATCCACATTTGGATGTAATCTTCAGAGAAAGGGGTAATTGTTTTGTGGTGGAAAAGAAGATAGGGAAAATAGTAAAATACTTCCATCAGGAGTAAAGGAACATGGTATTTACAGGTTTGTGGCAAGTGATGTAGAAATATCGTATGTGTTGGTGGCTAGCAGTAAGCAGTTAATTGTGGCCCCAGAGGTATGGACATGTCAATTTTCAGTATCTTTCCTTACTAACAAAGTGCAAAATGGTGTATGGATTGTCAGATATACAAGAAGGAAAGGAATATCTATATATATATGAGGTATGTCTAGAGGCAAGCAACACGGAAGCTTTTGAAGATGGAAAAGCTTGGAGGGCTAAGGCAGTGTTGGATTTGGTGCATTGCGACATTTGCATACCTATGCAAACACCCATGATCTGCAAGGTATTTCTTACTTTTCATAGATGACTTCTCTAGGAAAATGATGGTTTATTTCTTGAAGAATGAATCCGATACATTCTTTGAATTTAAAGCATCTAAGACAGGAGTAGAAAAGGAGTCTAATAGGAGCATAAAGGTCTTCCAATCTGACAACAGAAGTGAACTCTGCTCTAATGAATTTGTTGGTTTCTGTAAGAAGCAAGGTATTCGGCAACAATTTTCTGCACCATATACACCACAACCAAATGGGGTTGTAAAAAGGTGCATTAGTACAGTAGTTGGAATGGCAAGATGCATGTTATAGTGTTGGGAAGTACTGAACAAATATTGGGGAGAAGCAATACACATTGTAGTGTCGCTGCTCAATAGAAGTCCTACAAAGGCAATATAAGACATTACATCAGAGTAGGAAAACCACATGTTAGTTATTAGAAAAAAATTGGTTCTATAGTTTATATATTTGATTCTAAATTAGCAGAATTCAAAGTTAGATGATAAGATATTTTTAACTGTTTAAAGATTTCTGTGGTGTGAATTTTGAGAGAATTCTTCCGGATAGTTCACAGTAGAAGTCATGTTGAGATCGATGAATCCTGGTCTGGATTTGAAATGTCAATCTCAACGTGACTTCTACTGTGGACTATTCGGAAGAATTCTCTCAAGATAATTTTATTAATGTCCAACAATTCTATTAGAAAAAAATTTGGTTCTATAGTTTATATATTTGATTCTAAATGAGAAGAATTCAAAGTTAGATGATAAAATAATTTTATTAATGTCCAACAAACGTCCACAAAGTAGGACAATGGAACTAAAAAAGCACATCCAGTTTAAATACAAAGCGCAAATGTGGAAGCAACTCCTAGATCAATGCTAAAAGTAGAAAAAGATAAAGATCTAAGTATCTAGCTAAGAGATAGATAAGATAAGATAATTTTATTAATGTCCGACTAATCATCACTGAAGTAGGTCAATGGGACTGCCAAATACAATGATGTCAATACAAAGAGGGAGCTCAAAAATGGCTCCTATAAAAAGCAAGATGCATAAAGTGAAGTGCTGATATAAGCTAAAGCATGGGAGCTAAACTCCAAAAACAGACAGCAGATATGAAAGAAGGGTGTACAATGTGCATTGATCCAAAATATGGAGTGCCCAAAAGGCCAGCAAATCAAGATCCGCTAGAGCAAGCTCCCCTAATATATGAGGCCAAGTGCAGAAAACTCAAGATAGAAGACTGTCTAGAGGTGGACCTGAGGATTTGGACTGCATATTGTGCTGCTGCATGGAAGATATTGATCATTACTAGGGCCTAGGTGATCTCGTCTAACTGTTGGGATGGGATCTAGATTGTGTAATGCACTACTGCCTCGAAGAGGTCAACCGTCGTTGGGGCCTAGGTGATCTCATTTGACTACTAGGATGGGATCTAGACTGACAATGCGACCGAGGCCCTCAGGGAGTGGGGATAGTCTCATGAGTCCACACTAATCTAGAAATGAAGCCAACGCTGCTATCCATCTATCTCCTAGTGCCCCTAGAAAATTGGAGAACAGTAAAAAAGGAAGTGATCATCCAAGTGGAGGTTGGTCTAGGAGGTGGTCAAAGAGTATAGGAACGAAGTCTGAGGGCCTCCTACATGTATAAGGCCAAGCATCTCTAGTTGGGGTGCCTGAAAAAACTAGATATGGTCTATAACTCCCTGAAAAGACAATGGTACCATCCTCAAATCTCGTAGTAGAGGGGGCAGTGAATGATGAAGTGCACCCTTTTCTCAACCTCTCGAAGATGAAACAACTAACAAATCTTGTCTAACTATTCGAGTTGGTGCTCCAACTCCACCTGAACTCTATGCGAGCCCACTCTGAACTAGCCCAAAGAGATATGAAGAGCATGCATCCAATGACAGCGTATGTGGGGAGGCTAGACAATGAGTATGTCTCTCAACTCCATGAAGTGCTCAACATAGAAAGCCATTTTCGGTTATAACCCACATAGTGGATTCGTCCAAGTGACATGTATGAATTACCTACAGATGTCATCCTAGATGATCCTCTTCAACTCTTTCCTAGTAGGTAAGAGGTGACCTGGGGCATCAAGGGAGTATCTGAATGGAGGAAGCCAATCTAATGAAACACCAACAAACTCTAGAAGATCCAAGACCCCCGCAAGCTAACACCGAGCACAACTTGGCGGGATCGCTAAAGTAATGGACTATGATGAACAGTAGGCCAGGTACAGGTATCGATCCTGATGTAGTGAAGCAATCCGGTTCAGACTACACACATCCAAAATATTTGGAACATTATAAAGAAATCCATTTGGATAACATAATAATTGAATAAGAATATATGAATATAAGATATGAGATAAGTATGCTTACAACTGAGAATGAGGGTTGTATATATACCCATGCAGGGGTGCCCTTTCATAAGAGACGTGACCTTTCATCGTGAGTCGATTGGTCACTACATCCATCATTCCTATACAAGATGTCTCTTCCAATACCTCTTCAGATGGACAGTTCAATAGTACCACTCTTCCAGTAGATGAGTAGTGTCACAAGGATATGTCTTCCCACCCTCCTCCATTGGGTGAGCGGGTACGTAATAGTTTTTTCTAGTAGTTGAGAAAATCAATGGCTACATTCTCAATTTTTATATAATTTGTTTCTACAATACTCCTTCATCAGATGAGCAATTCAGTAGTATCACTCTCCCAGTAGGCGCACAGTATGGCAAGGATATGTCTTCACGCCTGTTATCCCCATTTTGTGGATAACTAAGGAGATTATGTCTCGAGGCCCTCAGGTTGCAGATATGGAGTGTCGAGAGACTACATGACCAACAGTACCTTTTTGCACAAATGGAAACCCCTCTCACCACCACAGATGGTCACAGATTTCCAGATGGCATCCACCACATCAGCTGGCTTCCGGAAGGCAGTGGGCCTTGCTCCATGAGGTACAAGTTAGTATTATGGTGAGCATCATTTCAATAATTAAGCCAGTTGAGCATGTTGTATCTTAGATTGCTCTAGATTTCATAATATATGCTTGGGCATTATGCCTTTTGCCCTGATTCACCTTATTGGTTGACATTGTGCCCTAGTAAGTGGTCTCCCTTGGGGATGGATTTGCTACTAGGAACTCCCTTAAAGAGCCATCGTACCGTTCCCGACCATACTTACCACTTTCCATCATTATTCTCCTCCATTTCCTTATTTCTTAGGATTTTAGGGTGTATTGACCCAAGAAGGGGTTGTCCCTCATTCTATGGGAAGAAGGGGCTGAAGGCCCAAAGGGATTGATGTTGGGTAAAAGATAAAAGCTTTATATGAACCTTCCAGATGCTTCGCCCAGGGTTCACCCAAGAAAGCAGTGAAACATTTATCTTTGAGTAAAGGGGACCCACAATATAATAAAGAATGCTTAAAAGGTTAGTTGAAGGATAGGAGGTCTCATCACGAGCCAACCTATCACGTCCATGAATATCTAGTGCTATGACATTGCCATCATCTGGTCACCAAACTAGGGTAATGGCTCTCAATTGCATGGCTGAGAGAAAGAGGGTCTCATCACGAGCCAGCCTTCTCATTTCCACTAGGTGTTTGTGGGTGACATTGCCATTATCTGGTCACCACGCCAGGGTAGTGACCTTCAACCTCTCCTTAAAATTATGAAAGAATAAAAGAATGGCAATTAATGGGCTTGGAAAAAGTGCATTGCAGACGAAGGTACTGTTGACCGCCTCTCCAACATAGGTGGTCAACTCCATGTGCCATGAAGAGATGCATCATCAAATGCAAATTTGTTGAAGACTTTTGGTTCTACAAGGCATGTTTGGCCCAAGCACTTCTTTTTGTAACTGGAATTTCCGCACCCCTGCGTGGGTTAATAATGTAATAGGTTTGCATGAGTCATGTCTAGGTCAGTTACCTTGGGATCGGTTCACTGGCAGAGTTCCTTTCACCGAGGGTTTTTTATCCTCAGGTTATCAATTGGGCTTTTCAGCCTTATGGATTTCCCTTGAGTTTTTCCCTCACACTTGCAATAATTCCTCCAAAGTGGTGAATGGCGTTCTAGTGGGCTTATCTTTTGGTAACTATTGTAGGGAATCGTTGTAAATGACCATGCAAGACATCTTAGAAAGTTTCGCGGAATTCCGTCGAGTCAAAGTCAGTTTTTTTTAATTAATTAATTTTTAATTAAATTTCCCTAAGTTTGGAGGTTTAATTATTTAATTAATTAATTATTTTTGAGCAAAAATTGTAAAAAATAGGTCCTTGGATTTTTTATAGGGGTATTTGTGCTCAAAAGAAATGGAATAGTACTTCCTACACCCTTGGACCAAGTTTCAACTCAATCGGACAACTTTTTCTATGGGTTTGTCCACCTAGAGTGTCAGTCCGTCAAAAACAACAATTTTAATTACTAAGTCCAAACATAGCAAAAATGTAATTTTTAAAAATGAGTTAAAAGGATGATGTAAAGATGGATAAAGGTGANAGAGATTTTTCCTAACCTTTCCTAACCTTTTCCAACCCTCACATCACCCCCCCACCTAGCCATAAAGCAAAAACGTCACTTTTCCTAGAGTGGTGTGCCTTCCTTCTAGAAAGTCTCAAAAAAGTAAAAAAATGATAAAAAAATGAATGGGAGACTTATGCTATCCCTTGGCACGCTTTTCCTAACCTCCCACTACACTTTTGCTTGATCCCAACACCTCACAACTCATTTACTCCACTCCATTCTTTCCATCTCCCCAAAGTGGTGCGCCCTCCAAGGAGAGTTACGCCCCCCCTCTTGTGGATCTCCTAGGAAAATTCGTTTTTTGATGGTTGGGCTCCTTTTTCTCCCTTGGCACGCATCCCATAAGCCTCCCACACCCCTTTTGTGTGATCCCAACACCTCCCTCACCATTCTACACCCTAGATCTAAGATCTAAACCCTAGATGGTATGCCCTAGCCTTGGGATCTCATCTTGTGCTTGGTGGTGGACAATTGGCGTTGATCCAAGAGAGGTAGGTTTGCCTCTCCAAGTATAAATAGATCCCTCTCCTCACTTCCTCTTCACCATATCTTAGCTATTGTTATGCTACTTGATTTTCCACTCTCTCTCTCTCTTTCATTGTTCCATCATTTCCATTATTTGGCTCTTAGGGTTTTGGAGCAATTGTTTCTCCAAGATCCACTTTCTTGAGTAATAATAAAGGAGAAACTTTGGAGGATTTTGGGAAGAGCTACAAGTGTTTTGGTTCTTACAACATATGAGGTAACATTGTTTTGGTTTAATATGATGCATGCATAGGTGGATCTTAGGTAAAGTATTTTATTTGAGTAGATCTTGCAAA
>JASDQU010509746.1:0-18899 GCA_032191745.1 Picea mariana
GGAGAAAGTATTGAGAGTATGAAACCCTTTTTCTTAAGATATTGAGAGACATTTCATAAGAATTTTCATTACCATCAGGTGGTGTACAAAGGGGGATGGAAAGGAGAACCTTGGAGGAAAGCTTGCATCACATTAGCATGATTGTAAATACTATCCATTGTTTCTCATGAATATAAGCTTGGCCTATTCCCATGCTTTTGTCTCAATTAGTTCACATATGAATCTTATGCTTGTTTCATTTAGTTAGATCTCCTTTCATCTAACTTTGTGCAATTAGTAAAAGAGGAAGATCATTTTTTCCAAGTGTAGGAAGATCATGGTAGAGCTAGGTTCCCCTCAGCTTATGTCTAATACTCAGAATCTGTTGGATTTAAACAGAAGAGACAATGAACCTTTAGGGATCCTTCCTTGGTTACCCATCACCTTAGGAGGGAAAATTGTCTCTATTGATGTGATGGTAGTCCGAGGCCCCTTGGATTTTAATTTTCTCCTCGAGTAAGACTATGTTTACACCATGAAATTTATTGTGTTCACACTCTTTTGAATGATGTCTTTCCCTCATAATGGAAACATTGTGACCATTTACCATCTTTCATTCATTGGCCCTCATATGACGGCCAACCATCTGAATTCTCTGAACCTTCCTTACATGCAAGTGGTATACACCCTACCACAAGTTAATTATGTGGCAACATGTCCCATGCATTCAACTATGAATGAGAAGGAGCCTCTATATGTATTCTGACCTTCTTTAGACTTAGATCTGGTAGTTGACACAGTAAACCACTCATTATGGACCTTTGAGTTTGCTCTTCCCCCTATTGATCCGAGTAAGTCCCTTACCATGTATTCCTTCCATAGTATTGTTCTTTCGTCCAATGAAGACCTCTTGGAAGCCATGGTAGAGAGTGATGAGCATAGTTTTATTTTTGGTTCCAAGCTCATTAAAAAATGAAACCAGTGTCAAGTAAAGTTCTCATTTCTGTTTCAATCTCAATAAAAAATGAAACAGACCATATTGATCATAGTTCATTATCCATGTCAAGCTCATTAAAAAATGAAATGCCTATTCCAAACATATTTTTTCTAGTTTCAAGCTTGTGTAAAAATGAAACCTATCCCAAGCATAGTTTTTCTAGTTTCAATATTGTGTAAAAATGAAACCAACCTCGAGCAAACTTCTCATTTCTATATCAAGCTTGTTAAAAAATCAAACAAAGGGTAATGAGCATAGTTCATGTTTCTATGTCAAGCTCATTAAAAAATGAAACATATCCCCCTTCGATTGAACCTTTCATTAGATCTCGTAAATGTTGAGTCTAATATTTCACTAGATATTGAAACTGAACCTTCATTTATTCCACCTATGTCAATTGATCCTCTTTCTTCTTCTGGTGAACATTTACCTATTATTATCCAAGAGTCTAATCTAGTACAGAAATTGGTGACAACATAATAGTTGGCAGATGAAATGAATCTTGGGGGGCATGTCCATTGACAATATTTTTCCCCTATGATTCTTGGTCGAAATCATAGCAGATCAAGACTATATAGAGAAGATACAGATCTTCCCTCCAAGACAAGCACATAAAACCTAAAGGACTAACTACTTTTCAAGGAGAATTTAGGGAAGCAAGAGGGATAAAGGGTGCACTTTAAGTCTCCCATTTGATGTTGATCCCACTCCTTTCACTTGACAAGCCTCAGATCCTTTGTTGGAAATGACCTGCAAAATGGACACAAAACAAGAGATGTTATGAAGGTAGTTACACGATCAAAGATTATACATTTCATATATCAATTTCAAATTAAAATTAATAAGAAAATACATACAATGAACACATTATAGGAGGGAAAACAAACTCTTATATTAACACAAAATCAGAAAGGTAAGTTACAACCTTGTCTCGTCTTTGGCATCGTCTTGAAGCCAACTATCTAGGTTGCACAAAGAATCCCTCAAGCATCAACTCAATCACTATGCTCTTTATTGAATGGCTCAAGTAGGGATAAGGATACATCCAATATCCATATAGATAGGAAAGAGATGTTGGAAAAGAAGTTTCCAGATAACAAGGAGGTTTTTCTTAGAGGATCATAGGAAAGGGAGGCTTTCTAGAAACTGGCAACATAATCTTGCACCAAGGGACTTGACCTCTCCTTAGCCCTCAAGGGTGATTTTATATCTTCCCCAATAGGTTGGGGGAGTTGGATTGTGTTGTGTACATATAAGGGACGTTGGGAAATGAGCCCAAGTGAAAAAGCTTTCCAAAAACATAGAATTAATTTATTTTTTATGATATTTTAGGGGCATCTGCAGGTTGAAATATTGGGAGTTGTGTATGTCCACGTATTTCACTAGGGAAACCCATGGATATGATCATAAGGAATGGTTTTTAAGTGATTTTAGAGAGGCAACTTAGGAAAATGTCTAGCAATCTTCGGGAAAGGGTTAGGCAATGGAACAAATGCATAGGTGTGGAATTTTGTGCTATAACGTATGCCCCCTAATGTGTGAGGTCATAAGGGGAAAATGATGGAAATACATTATAAAATCTGAGAGGTGAGGATGCATTGAAGTACCCTTGAAGGTTTTGAAAAACTAATTTAAGAACAAAAAACCATTAGCAAATATCAAGCAAGAGTTTTGCTTCCCAAGTTAGGCATATCCATGCTCATGAGTGATATAAGAATGGCTACCAAAGAAATTTGTTGTAGGAAAATTCCCCTACGAACAGGTGAATTTCCTCTTGGATCCTAGACCCCTATGACCAAAACAGAAAAATGCTAACATTGAACACTGACAGTGCTTTAAATGTAGCTAAACTAGTTAAAGGAAAAAGAGGAATAAAGCATGATGTACCTTTTTCTAAAGTTTTTCCTTGCTCGGTGTAGGATGAACTTGATCTTCAAGCCCTTTAATGATTTCTTAAATTCAATTATCAACAAAGAGAATGCATGCTTCATATTCTACCAAGATTATTTTAAACTAGATTTATCAAGAAGAGACAAGTATATGCAACCATACACAAACTTGAAGGAAACAGGCCAAGCATCTATTAATGAGAACATAACAAGGTACTTACAATCTGTAGATGAAGATGTAGTAGCCTCACCAAGTCCTCCTTGTCCAACCCCTTGCTAGAAAGACCCATGATTAGAATGACAATACTTTTCACCAATATTCTCCCCCTTTTCACCATGAGAATGCCTCATTTTATAGGCTTTGAGAGGCTCAACACCTTAACTATATTTGGAATAAGTTGAGAATATCACTCCATCAATTGTTGTATCTCCCTTAGATACAACCTATAACTTAGATTCGAGCCAAACCAACTCAGATGCTTTCTAACTATCCTTAGAGATAAGGGGGACTCCTCCCCAAGATTCTCTCAATAGATCGACGCTCACTTAAAGTTGGAAACAGAGAGATATAGTGATCTCTAATAAATGAACAAGAAGCACTAGCACTCCCTGCATGTTAGGAGAGGAGTGTTGATGAGTTTAAGATTATCATTTTTAAGGGAAAAATATTTGTAAGCTTGTCAAATGACGAGTTTTCCTCTTCTAACATGTATTAGAGGGTGTTTCAATTGTTCTTATGGTATCATCTACAATGAGACACATGCGGGACAAAAATATAATGTTTGCGACACTTATGGTAATGATAATGGGACATTATCGAAGTGAGGAATTTTGACGTGTAACATATTTCCCCCCAAAGTGCGAGGTCAGAAGATGGAAGTTGATGACTGAAGTGCTTTATAGATTTTTGAAGCAAGGGTACGGAGTTGGAGAACCTGGTAGAAGTTCCAAATAGCAATGAAACAAATGTTATCATATGTTTCAAACCCAAGGAAGGTATACCTATGCTTGAGTGACAAAATACTTAAGGTATGGCTACCACCAAATACACTGCGGATCCATAATCATACTGACTAAGGGTATAACCACCAAAGATACAATGTGGATCTATACCTCCATGACATGAACTGATCATAGCCACAAGAAATACATAGTGGATCTATGAGATGATAAAACATAGCCACACACCAATACAAAGTGGATCTATGTGATAGTATATGAGTATGCTCAAAATACCTCCTTCGCATCCTGGAAAGAAGATAACAAAGTGAAAGCTAAACCAGATTCTTCATCCCAATCCCAATGTAGTACAAATCTAACCATGTGAATAAGTGTTTTGATGTCGAAAATGGTAGAAAACACTTGATTATCAGTCAATGAGGTAAACCATTAACAAGTGTGAGGGAAATCACCAGTGATGTCAATGACTCCCAAGGTACCCTAATACAATCCAACGAATGTGAAAAATGAGTTGAATTCGAACATTCCTGGAATCATCCGATCAAAGGTCAATGATTTAAACCTACTGTTAGAGGTGAGGAGGCCTTCCATTGAGGCATGCACATACTAACATGTTTCTAAGTCAAATTCCCTGATGATGTGTTGAAGTCGACAGGAAAAGACTCGTCAAAGGAGGGCCTTGATGTATCCCAACACGAAACTAACATAGAGATGTAATATGGTTAATCAAATTAGTATGGAATGACACGGGTATTGAAACTATAAATTTGTGATGGTTGAATTTCTAGGTGGATACTTCCCTTGAACACTGAGGCACAACATAAATTGACAGCATAAACGTAACATGGACCGAAACATAATGCAGTGGATACTGTGATATTCGTCGGGTGAGCCAAAGGAGTGAAAATACTCAAGGGATTGGTTCAGTGCAAAGGTTCAATGGTTTATCCAAGTGCTCAAAATGATTGAAACAATGTGTCGTGTTCAAGGGTGACTACAAGGGTGACTTATGACAATTCTAAAAGATAGTTTGGCTTGCTTCCTTCAATTTTTCCCCCATCCAGATAGACAAGTAACTATTTTTGCTTTTACGAGCTCGAGGAGGATAACACATGCGCGATATAACTCACCTTTGGTAAGTTCCTCTTCCTTTGTTTAACGAACTGGAAGAAGTAAGGGTCTGGTCCCATATGGGCCCTTCAATGTGTGATTTTAACGAGTCCAGAGAAGGAAATATCGGTGGTTTTTCATGTTTAGAGAGTCTGCAAAAGAACTTAAGGATGACTCCAAGGTTTTATTTTTTTGTAAATTTAGTCTTCAAAGTCCGAAAAATACATAAACTACTACTCAAGAGATGCTCTTTCAAAACCTTTTTAAACAAGTGTGAAAGGAAGCAAGATCAGTGAAAAATATTTTCATGTTTAGAGAGTCTGAAAAGAGCTTAAAGGAGACTCTGGGGGTTCCTTTTTTGTATAACCTTTACGAGTCTGAAAAAAGTGTTAAAAGTATACTCGGTTACATTCTCATGTATTTATGAGAACGAGAAAGAACAAAGACTAAGCTCAGTATTGGTTTCATTTTTACACAAGCTTGAAACAAAATTAAATGTATGCTTGTAAATTCCCAACGTAATTTCCAAAGGTTGGGATACCCATGGATGGTTGGTACTCTTCACCCAGCTTGAAAATCTAGCGGCATAACTCCAAAATGATAATCAAAGGTTGGATACATGCCCCCCAAGATTCATTTCATTCGTCGACTTTGAGGTTGTCATCAATTTATTTACTAGATGGAGAAAAAAAGAATAAGGGTGGATGAAATGAAGGTTCAAATACGATACCTAACGAAATAGTTGACTCAAAATCTATGAGATCTAGAGAAATACTCGACTTGATATGTACGAGATCTAGAGAAATACTCAACTTGACAGGAGAGGTGACTGTTTCATTTTTTAACGAGCTTGACATAGGTAAAGAACAATGCTTAGGACCTCTGTTTCATTTTTTAATGAGATTTCCATGGAGAATTAAAACTATGCTCAAGGCTCTAGATTCAATTCCCATATTTTTGTTTCATTTTTTAATGAGCTTGACACGGGAAAAGAACTATGCTCATAGCTTATGATTCATTTTTTAACGAGCTTGCCACAAAGAAGAAAAATTATGCTCATAGCTAGTTTCATTTTTTAATAAGATTGAAATCAAAAAACCATTCTCAAGTCCTCTTATTTATCATGGATTCCAAGAGGACAATGCTCTGGAAGGACACCATGTCAAGGGACAAAATTACCCAGTGGAGTCACCAATTTTTGTTGTAGGAAAATTCCACTGTGAACAGGTGAATATCCTCTTGGATTCTAGACCCCTATACCAAGACAAAAAACTTGCAAATGGACACTAACATTCCTTTGAATATAACTAACTAATCAGAAGGAGAAGGAGAAGAAGGAAAGTGTGATGCACCTTATTCCGATGTTTGTCCTCGTTGCTCCAACTTGAGCTTGATCTCTGAGATCGTTATCATTGTTTGACACTTGCAATGCAATGGATAGGGAGACAAAGAACTACTACTCTACTCTATAATAGTATTCCAATCAAATCCATATATAATACAAACATATATAAAGAGACATAGGTTATAATGAAATAGGCCAAGCAATATATTAATGAGAACTCTTAAAGAAACATTTACAAACTGTAGATGTAGTTGCAACAGCTTCCCCAATTCCTCCTCATCCATCCCTTGCACAAAGCTCCCAAAATCATAGGTTTGATATCCTAAATATTTCTCCTAAGACCATAGGTTTGATGCCTCAAATGTCCATCATTCTCCCCTTCTCCATGGAAATCCCTCATTATATAGGATTTGGAGGCTTAACCACCATGGAGAGGATCACTCATCATATCCACAAAGAAGGGATCTGAAAGATATTTAGGGGGAAAATATCTCTTAAGGCTTTTAAGGGGGAATTATCTCTCAAGGATTTTGAGGAAATATTTCAACCACCCATGAGATCCTCCACCTTCCCTAAAAATTAGGAAACCAAATGTGAGGTGGATTCTCACATTGAATTAATTTCTTTTTCATGAATATTAATAATAATTCATGTGCACTTAGTATTTTGGCCTTCGTGTAATATATCCCTCCTCCACATTGACTAGGGATTGTGACATAAGTTATTCCATGGTGTCAGGGTGTATTATACACTTATATGACACTTTACGACACTTAGGGTGAGGTACCTAGGTGTGAAAATTTCATGTGTAACAAAAGTACACTACAGATCCATGGTACATATGAAGGTATCAATGATGTACATGGCCATGAAAAACAAACATTATATCCATGTGATAAATATGAAGTAGCAAGCATGGTCACAAGGAATACACAGTGGATCCATGTGAAAGTAGATCATAGCCACAAAAAGATACATAGTGGAGGAATGTCTCAAGATCAATAACATAGGGTATATGGAACCAAGAGAATGAACAAGATGATCCTCTGCAAGTACCAATGTCTTTGAGGTCGAACCATATGAGTCAAGAAGGATCACAAAGGATGTGGTGCTCGTACTTCATCCGAAGTCTTCACAACGATATGTTATGGTACAAGTATATACTATGTGAATATATGTGTTGAAGTTAAACAAAGTGAGACATCGTTTGATTATCGATCATTGATGTATATCATTAACAAACGTGAGACAACCCAATGATGATGATAATGGGAGTCAAGGTACTATGGTACAATCTAACAAGCGTGAATAAATGATATTGTGTCAAACACTTGGTAGAATCTATCGAGCAGGCAACATTGATGTATTTCCACTATCAATAGTGAGGGAACCTGCCCCTAATGACTACAAGCCCCATGGTACCAAATATGAATCTAGATCCCTATCCTAGAGAAAGATGTGTCAGAGTCAATGGAAAGAGATCTATTGGAAGGAAGGAATTGAGGCATCCTCCATCAACCAACACTAGGGGTGGTGGAGGACAAATATTTGGAAGAAATCGAACAAAGAGACTGATACTCGTGATGATGAGACTGACATGGGAAGGTTGACTTGCAAAGGTAAGAGACTAATAGTAGAATGTTCGACATAGGTTGAAACTTTCCCTTAAACATAAGCACGACACATTATTTTACTTAGGAAACATGACTATAAACTAGGATACATTTGTGACACAAGAGGTATCAATAAACGCTCCATATAATTGGAAGAATAACCAACCAGGGGAGATAAAACTCAATAATGAGACAACATCTCCTAAAGCCATACTAGACCCAAAATGATGAGATACCAACTCAAGATCATGCTTTGTTCAAGGGCAACAAAACTACTACCAATAAAAGAGATAGATGTTTTTCCCCCTCTTTTTTGTTTTTTTATTTTTTTGTCTTTTTCATATTATAAAATCCTAAAAAAGAATAAAAGAAAGTTATTGTACAGTTGAAGAAATGAGTGTTGCAAGCAAGAAAACTAGTTCCATGGTGCAAGGAACATACCTATCCTCAATGCAAGAAAGCATGTGCAAGATAAGCACACTCGGGGGATGTTCCCTCCATGGATAAGGTGTCGAGTCGCAAAGGCATAAAATGAAAGGTTGGGGATAATAAGAATATTGTATAAGAAATAGGTTTAACGAAAGCATGTTAAAGCCGACATTAGGCCTAAAAGTGCAAGAAGTCAAAATGCAATGAGCTTACAACTCAACTTTAGGAAGTAAACCTCCTAAGATGGTATTTTTCATAAGTTTAGTCTACAGGGCCTAAAAAAGAATAAAATAATACTAAGGAGAACTCTTCTAGCATATATTGGACCAGAGTATTCCTTTTTCATACATAGTTAGTTTGGTCTGGAAAAGGGTTAAAATTATATCGAAAAAATGTCTCTTCAAATCCATTTTATGAGTGTGACAGAGACAACATCACTCAACCATATTTTCATATTTAAGGAGTTTGAAAAGAGCTTAACTATGGACTCCCTAATGTCGTTGTGAGCAACATGTAAGGGAGAGAGTCCTGCAGGTAATAGACATAACAAGAGTGAGTAAGAAGCATGATGTTTGAACATAAGCTCATTGCAGGGATAAACATAACTCCCAAGCCTAAAATAATACTTGCAACATGAGTTCCATAATACAAGAGGATTCTAGACTAGAGCGCTCATGGAAGGTAGGCTCTACCATCAACAAAATGATTCTTTTGAGCAAAGAGAAAGGTATCATCGCTTATTAATGGGGTCTACCCTAGGTTTAAGCAACAATGGAAACTGATAATGCAAAAGTTTGGATGAATGCATCCTACCCTAAATGCCACTTGTGAGAACATTACCTACCCAGGGCCTTTTATAAAAAGTTCAGCCAATCGACAATAAAAATCCGAAGAGAAACTATATGAGCCTAAGACCTACAAAAAAGAACCATAGAACTACAAAATATTATCACTAGTTGAGAATTTTGAAAAAATCTTGAAACTATAGGAAGAGGGTTTTCAAAATTTAATAGAAATTTGTTATATTTACCCATTTACTACCCGTTTTTACCATTTTACCCAAAAAAAACCAAAGTGACCAAAACCCTTTGAGTGCCAATCGAAGAATCATGGAGCTTGGAGAAACTACACCTATTGCTACCTTAACAAAGTAAGTTTTCTTACCTTATCTTGCATTCCATTACTTCATTTCCTTAAATTCATGCAAATTTTCAGCTTAATTTCCATTTATTTAGCGGAACTTTGTGCATCTGCAGGCTGCCTTAAAGAAACCCGTAGATATCTATAGCTAGTGGAAACACCAGTAACGGATATCCATGATTGTTCTAATTATAGGTCGTGAATGCTCAGGGAAGAGTTTCAAAAAGAAAAACTAACTCAACAAATTTATTGGCAAATGAACAGGATGTTTGTCCTCTGGAGAGAACAAGAACATGAAGAGGTGAATTGGGCCATGTTTGACAATGACAAGGAAAAACAAGCTCTATGTGCATGTGGCATGTAAAAATTCTTCCAAACTGGCGGCATGGGGGTGGAAAGGAGATTACTAGATATCTTAATTGACAACTGGAACCATGATGTCAAGGCAGTCATGCTTGTTGGACAATCTTTGACCAATATTGTTGAAGACATTTACTTCATTACTGGTTTTTCTAGGAGAGGGGAAGTTCCAATCTTCCAATCTTGAGGAGGAGGCCAAAGTATCAATGACTATTGTGATCTCGACATTGAGAAAAGTGCCTCTCAAGTGTCAATCAAATAGATCACCAACTTGAGTCTCTGAGTCATCTTATGTACCTTGGTTCGGATCATGGGATCCAAATCCTTACACTTGGCATCACGAGCATAGATGCAATATGGGGTTGAATTTCTATGACCTACTATGTATGATTGGAGAAGTACCATCCTCAAAAACATGAAAGAACAACTTACTGATTGCAAGCTCAGGAAGGCTAAGAACTTCTGCTTCAGGATTGTCCTATGCACTTTCTTTTTTGAGCGGATTACTATGTTGATCTCGTGAACACACATACGAGGACACCTATGACCTTGGCCATCCATGGTCCTATGGACTAAGGTCATAGCTGGACTAGGAGGTGGACAAATGTCCAACCCCTATGATTATTATTTCTTCAATTGGTGGGAGCGTCAGACTCCCTTTATCGAGGACTATCCTTATGCAAGCATTGATTTCACCAATGATTCAAATGTCATCATCCCTATTGGAGACGAGCTATAGGATATAGGTAACCTTTCATTTTGTGTTATTTAATTTTTAAATTTTTGAATATATAACTATTTTTATCTTTTTTCGAGATCCAAAATACTAACATGTACCTTACTTTTATGCAGATAGAGCACCCATGAGACCGGATAATGTCCCGCAACATAGTCGACGAGGTAGAGATGAGCCATGACCGAGCGATGATGTATTTAGGACCTTGCATAGTGTGGTCTAAAACTTTAAGGCCCTCATGCGCAATGTTCCTATGGCTACCATTGATTACCTCCCCATAAGCATGCAATGTCATGTTGTGGGGTTACCCAGGCCATGGGTCCGATTGTTCCAGCGTTTGGAAAACACCTTTTTTTGTTATGATAGGGTGCATTGGCCTCAGGACTAGTCATATTATGTGCTCAGAGCACAATTTTTGTACTTGTATAACATCATATGACCTTTGGGGTCTAGGGGGGGCCATATTTTTTACTTGATGTATCTCATTTTGATATATATAATTTTTGTGTGTTATATACATTTTGTATTTTTCTTGTAAACATTAATATTTACATGTGACTGTGTGTGCTTACTTTACTAATGATATAAATGCCAATCTAAAACATAATTAGTGTAAGGATAAACTAATTCACTATCTCTCCTAGGAACATGTTCATAAATAAAATCAAATGAACACTCCAGAAGACATACCCTAAGGAAAAACCATAGCAACACTGGATCACGTACTCAATACCTTCCATTTATCTATTAAACAACCAATTGTGAATCCATGAAAACTTGGAGGCGATTAATGGCACTTGAAAATGCAGCCCGCAAAAGCTCAATAATTGTGTTATACTCAACAACATTATACTCGACAAATTTTTTAGTAGTTTCCCCAAGCCACACACCTCCAACAGACACTAGCTGACTAGAAGGAAAATAAATTACCCAAGCAACAAATGCTAAGTGTTGAGTATGGTGACTAGCAAATCAATCACTAATGCAACAAAAGTATGAAGAAAAACTTCTAAACAAATCTATATACAAAATAAGAAATATTTACAAATGTGATAATTCTTAAGCCCTCGGGCTCAAGTATAGTACTTTTCTATATAGGGCCCATTTCTAGGCTTCAAAAAAATATTACATTCATAGTCCACGGTCTCATAAGATCCTTTTTATAAAATGGATCGCATGACATAAGGGTCGTATCAAATAGGGTTAAACTTTCCTACCCCCAGGGAATCCTTATCCTGGTCATAGACAAACACAAGGTATCCCTCGAAGAAAACCCTAGGATGAATGGATTTATCATATTGAGACTTGACACTCTTATTGTGTGCTTCATTTTCTAAAGTTCCAATGCTGCTCCTCAAGATGTTCTAGAGAAACTTAAGTTCTCCTCGAGCTGAGTCGTGTCAGGAAAAATCTCAACTTATTTCTTAAGTGAAGGAACCTCACATTCAATCAAAAAAACTACTTCCACTCTGTGGAAGAGTTGGAAAGGTGAGAAACTAGTGGTAGTTATGACTGAGATCCGATAAGCCCACAAGGCCAAGTATAGAATAAATTTCCAATTCATTGGGGTTGAATTAACCATTCTTCTTAGTATCATTTTTAATGGCTTGTTCATGTCTTCAACTTGACCGTTGGCCTAGTGATAGTAGGGAGACAAATTATCCTACCTAAGTCCCTATTTTGTTACTATCTTCGACATCATGTGGTTCTAAAAGTGAATACCATGGCCGGTGACAATCTCTCTCGGAACCCCAAACCTAGATATGACTTGATTAAAGATGAAGAGTTTTTTAGTTTCCCCATCATTAGAAAATGTCGGCATGGCCTTGGCCCACTTATTAAATTAGTCGGTGGCCATAATAATGTAACCATGCCCCCTATCCAAAGTCGGGTGGCATGTCATGAAATCTACCCCCCACTTGGTGAAGGGGATGACAATAATAATGGGAAACATGGGAGTGGGATATGCATGCATTTTCTTAGTGAAGATTTGACACGGGTGACATTTCATGACCACCACGATACAAAGTTTGAATATCGTGGGCCAAAATTACCCGATGCGCAAAATATTTTGGGTTGTTTCCAACCTAGATAGGTGACTACCACATGCTACACTATGGGAGTCATTTAAAACAACCTCCACTTCTTCAAAAGTCAAACAACAATGAAGAATCGAGTCCACCCCATGTCAATACAATGTGTCAACGATGATGAGTTAGTTTTTAGCCATCTGGCAAACTCTTTATCGCTCATCTCGTGAATAGTCTGGAGGGAAATTCAGAGTCTGGAGATATGTAAGGATATCCCCATACCATGGGTCAGATGAAGAGATGAGGAAAATGTGCTCATATCGAAATGAGTCTATTGTCTCACTTTCCTCATTCTCCATTGGGAAATCCAACATCAACTCAGTAAAGAAAAAATATTTCTTAGATTTCGCAGACACAAAATCCAAATTGAACTCTTGAAGAAAAACAATCCACTTGTTGTACTTCCCGCCAATAATTCTCCTAGTCAAAACATATTGAAATGGATTAACAGTGGAAATGACGGTTGTCTTATATAATAGAATATAATGTCAAAGTCATTGGACAAAATGGAAAGCGCCAATTCCAGGTTCTCAACATGCGATTAATTGATTTCAAGACCCATGAGATCAGGGCTCAAGTAATAGATGACATGGTCATGGAGCTCATCATCCTACTGAACTAGAACCATTGCAATCGAAGACTTGGATGCTACCAAATAGAACAAGAAGTCTCGATTGTAATTAGGGGGACTCAACAAAGGAATTGAAACCAATTCTTTCTTTAATGCATCAAAGGAACATTATGTGGCCTCATCCTAATAGAATGGGACCCCTTTCTTCAAAAGGTGCATAAATCCCTTTGTTATGTTAGCATAGTTCAGCGCAAAACACCTTAGGAAATTCACCTTTCCTTGTAGGTTCTAAAGTTGTCTGATTTTATGTGGAGGAGGCAACTGATTTATTTCTTCAACCTTCAAGGGGTCAATCATGATCCCTTTTCTCAAAATGATGAATCCCAAAAGACGACCAGAGGTCAAACAAAAAATGCACTTGTGTGGATTCAATGGGATCCTATAGAAATGACACCATTCAAAAACTAAGCGGAGATGTAAGAGATGATGGGCCCTTTTACATGAGTGAGTTGTGAGATCATCTAATTATGCCTCCACTATGTGCTTCAAGTCATGAAAATAAAACATCATGGATGGATGGAATGTTGCACTAGATTTTGTAAGACCAAATGACATTTTTCTGTAAGTGAAAGTACCCCAGGGACATATGAAGGTCATTTTGTGTTGGTCTTCCAAAAAAATTTCAATTTGATTATAATCGGAGAAACCATCCATAAATGAGAATATCACAGTCCCCGCACACTCATCCAAGATCTGATCAATGAATGGTTTCAGGAAGTTATATTTAGGACAAGCCTTATTCAAGTCCCTAAAATCCATGCAGACATGGATTGTACCCTACTTCTTATCAACGGGAACAGGGTTGGTGCTATGGGGAAATTCATGTAGCCCGAACTAACATCGAATTAGGATGGTGATTATCATATGCCAACTGGTCGATAGTGGCAATGCTTCCATTGTGATGGAAATGCAACACCTGGAAGAGCATAGACACCACAACGTTCATAGCATATACATAATCATGCCCAAGAAGCGTATTGAAATCTAACGGGCCTTGAACCACTATAACATCAACAAGGACAATCTTCCCACCTAACGAGATATGAAACTAAAGAAGAATACCCAAATATTCACTAAGACGTTTTTCAAAATCCAATAGCTCGTGCGAAGAAGACACAAGATCGGGAGAACCCAAATCTTTCCAAGTCGAGGAGGATAAAATACTTGTGGAGCATCCTTCATCCATAATACATTGGTAAATTTGTTTTTAATTAACTTCAACCCTTATTTGAAAGGGTGCAGGAAAAGGAAGGTGAGGCTAAACAAGGTCATTCTAGTCAAAGGAAACCATTTGTTGGCCCTTGACCAAGTTTTGGGAGATCCTTGGTCAAGTTTGACCTATTTTAGGACTTTGAAAGTCTATCAAATATGGAGTGCAAGATGAAGCAGAGATCGCGGGATCTCGGCCCCTTTTCGGGATTTGGGATTATGTAATGGGTATGGGATGTCAGCCCATGGGTTTACCCGTGTTTAGGCCTATTTTGTAAAGTATAAATAAGTAGCTAGGTGACATAAGTAGCTTGGCCGATAAGCTAAGTGCTAAGTGCAAGTATGGTTTGTAGATGCTCTGTGCATATTGTGAGAAACTTGTAGAGCTAAGTGCAAGTGGTTGTAACAGATTGTAAAAGGATTTCTACTAGACCTAGCATAGGGAAGGAGGATCTGGCGAGGTGTGCGCATATCTCCTGTCCTATGCGGAGTAGGGTTTTTGTGGCTCTATGCATGTAGATAACCGATTGAAGATAATAAAGAATAAGATTTGGTGGGCGTAGCCCCAGGGTGGGGGTGAACCATGTAAATACTGTGTTATTATGCTCTGTTCGATGTTCTGATGTGTTTATGTCTCTACTTTCTAAGTGTTTTGATATATATAGATAGATTTGTTTTTGCTTTGTGCTTATGATGACCCTGGATGCTATATTTGACCTATTTGAACTTGCTTAGTGCTCGAATCTGCTAGATATAATCTATTTCTTTATGCTAAGTGCTTAGATACATTAGATCTAGGTGAATGTTGTGATGCTCTGTTTTATCTGGGAGTAGATATTGGTTAAATAATGATGAAATGATGGTGCTAAGTGCTCTATTAAGTATTATAATCATAGATTTGTGTCCCAACTAAGGTTACAGACACCTGAGTCCTGCAGCCACCCCTTCCTCTACCTCGGGTGAGACTTCATCTGCTTCACAGGTGTTGTTGAAAGGGTTGGTAGTTAGGTTTTTGTTGGTGCATTTTTGTAACATTGAACCCTGGTTCTGCCCTTGTGCCAACACCATCCTAGGACTTGGAGGAGGTTTTCTCGAAGTGAGAAAAATTTCCCCTTGATCTGAAGGTACTAAACTAGAAACGCTAAAAACATAGTCATTAGACACATCATGTTAGAAAAACAAGACCATGGAGCAATAAAATAAAACAAACACGGAAACAAAACACAGAAGATACACAATACAATAGAAACACAGATTTACGTGGTTCACCCAGTGTGGGCTACGTCCACTAGAAAAATTGCCAAGTCCGTCCTTTATTATTATCCAGCATATGAAGGGATACAACCTACAACAAAACCTGTTGTAACTTATTCTTCTTTCTCTCACAGTGTCCTATCTCAGAATACAATATTCGTCATCATCCATTGCCGTAATACATTTCCCTCATAAAAGAGGGTTTCCTTCTAGGGAAAAAAACCCTAACATAATCTCTATCATTAGATCTGTGACCTTATAATGAACAGTCCAAATTTACAATGAAATTACAATATACATTTACAAGGCAATTTTTCCTTCGGGGGCTTCACCCCCGAACCCCCACTTGCCCCCAGCTGGGGGGATAGGCCCCCCAGAGGGGGTAACCCCCCTCTGCACTCCCTCGCATGGAAGAGTGTACATACTTCTAGGGTGTAAATACTTCATGGGGTATAAACATGGCTGAAAGTAAAAGACCTCTGAATCAGAAAGATAATCAGGCTCCACAACCAACACATCACTCCCCATTAGAAGAGTGGGATTAGACAAATATTGCATCGACGTGACCACTTTCTCAACCATTGGATGAATAGGTTGTGAGACAACATGGTACAAAGGTGCATCATCCCCCAAAAGAGGAGTGGGGTCGATCGAATATTGCATCGACATGACCACTTCATCAACCAAAGTCTGAATAGACTGTGAGTAAACCCCAGAAGACTTAGAATGAGAAGAGCTTGAAGTCAAGGAACACAATCGTCGTGTCTCTGGAAGGCTAGGGAATAAATGAGTAAGGTGATCTCCCTTGCAAATCTTACAAGGGAACTTAGGCTTACATCCTATCTGTCTAGGTTTCTCAACAAAATCAATGCCCCCAGCATGACTAGCAGTGGTTGGTTTCTTGTCCTCAACATCACTCTCAGAGGTTGTTAACAACTCTCCAATATAATTTATAGAGGATGGTTATTGGTCGATAACATGAATCACAAAGGATACATACCTATCGCCAGTATGACTAGCAGTGACTGGACTTTTTCCCCCAACATGACTTGCAGATGTTGGGTGATAATCTTCAACATGACTTGCAGAGGTTGACGACCTATCTCCAACATGACTCCCAGAGGTTGGTGATTTCTTCTTCCTATTCTTCCTCTTTATATTTTGTTTAGACTTCGAGTTACTAGTATCTATACTTTCACCAAATAATATAGAAGGAGGAGGAGGATAATTGTCCGACGAAGGAACATCAACATGATGCCCATGACATAAGGTTCTTAACTAAGAAGCGTCAAGAGAATTCGCGACATTTGGAATGGTACCCAACCAAACCGGTAGTCCCACATTAAACCCAGGAATGTACAAAGTATCGATCAAAGGGACACCAATGTTTCCGAAGAAAGTAAAATCACAATAATACCCTTGCGAAGGGGTTCCTTGGTTGGTATCATTAGGAACTTTTTCTGTGAATATATTATGCATAGGTTCTTCCCTTGCAAGATTTTTCAAGTCCATAAAAGTATCATACACTGACTTAGGTGAACCAATGTTATAAAAATATATTTTTATTAGGAGGTAGCTCCACATTTCTAAGAAGAAGACCGAAAATTCCGCATGATCAGTGGAGTGGGAATTCTACCACCTTAGGTCATCGACCCAAATCAATGACTGAACAACTTGCTGTGGAAAACTAGGGAGCATAGAGTCCACCACTAAGAAGAAAATCCTAAAAAGATACAATCGAAACAAATGACCCTTATGAATTCTTCCAACCCAGGGAGATGAAGTCCTAATCATCCAAAGCATTCACAAAGGCAAACGAATGTCCAAGAGAATCAATTACCCAGACCTCCGACTGACAGTCCCTTCGGGTGTCACCCGGAAAATATAAAGTCCTCCTCAGGTACCACGATACACCCCTCACAGTCACCTATGTGTCAACCTATATAATAACAACTAGTCCACCAACCTGTAATCAACAACCATAGGGGTACAATCGACAACTGGGTGAGTGTATGGGCAAGGTAACTAAGCCCGAAGCTCCTCTTGAGGCATGAAACACAACAAGGATAGAATCACCCTTAGAGTACCTTGGATGGATCCAAGTGTCTCAGAGATCTTACACAAGTCGGGCCAGTAACACTACAATATTCACCCCCAATAAACACTCTCCCAAAATCTTTTTTGGGACTAGGAGTGGATATCTCCATCATCGTTCTCCACACAGCCTTGTGTTTGACTCCTGTGTTAGAGGAGATTCCCAGATTGAGTAATTACAAAGTGGATTTTTCACACCCTAGCACAGACACCTAAGTTAAGTTTTGGTTGGCCTTGGAGAGTTTACCGCTCCACTCCTAATCCAAGGCCCTAGCCTAAGCTATTGGTGAACCCTAGAAAAAGTGTTACAAATATATTTAAGATTAGTGTGTTTATTTTAGGGTTTTTCTTACTCAACGAATGGAAGTGAAACTTATGTTCTTTGAGACTCTTGAAAAAATGAAACTTATTAGAACACTGGAAAACAAGACTTTACACTAATTCTACAAATGATAAAGAGATTCAAGAAAAAAGCATGAACAATTCTTCAAACCTAAAAATGCAATCTTTTCTCCTTTCCATGCAAAATGCACAATGAAACTTTTCAGTGAAATAAAAGAGAAAATGAAAGGATTTTCTTTTGAAATTCTTTCAAAATGAGAAGAAACCAAAACCCTATTCTAATTCCTTTTTCTTTTTCAAATAACAATGCAAAGAAAATGCGCCCAAAGGGGTTGGATCCAATGGTGGAAAGCGAGCAGTTTTTCACCATTGGGCAAGGTTCAATTCTCGTGAGGGCTTTACCTGGAGCCATGGGGACACCTTGAGGTAGTGGTCGAACGTGTGGTTGCACCCAAAGATACCATATTAAATGGTATCGTGACCCGTGCACACATAAGTGGATCAAAGCTCACCCCCACGTCCTTTAATAAAAAGTTCCCGAGGTGTAGCACAGTCGATGACAGAGTGTGTTGTTAAGCCACTCTATGTTGAAAAGTCACCGGTTCAAAACCTGCGGGGACAAAAAATCCAACCATGTTAAGGGTTGGTGTGGCTCAGGCTGGGTGTGATCCCTGGGTGATTTTGATGGCTTAGATGCCCCTGAGTCACGTTTTCTCAATCC
>JASDQU010509746.1:32700-47863 GCA_032191745.1 Picea mariana
AGCATGGTTGAACCTGTGTTGAGGGTCCAAAAAATATTGATAGAATAATATCTTGAGGAGATAAGCCACTCCGTAGAGAAAGAGAGAGATAATATGAAGTGTTGAAGGAAGGAAAATGAGAAAGAATGCTTCGTTGTTTTGATAGAAGGCAATATGATAATTTCATGTAAATTATTGTGAACAAATCATGAGCAAAATGATTAAAATCAAATATGTATATGAAAATTGTAAAGTGTGCCTATGGTGGACACACCGCATGTTGATGCATATGGTTGAGTGCATACAATGACCTTATGAATTAAAATTGATATATTCCCATGTTTGAATGTGTAGTTGAATGCATGCATGCTCATATCCCTTATGGAATATTGGGTGAACAACTAAAAGGGTAAAACTAAGGATGACTTAGGATAAAATCATTTCATGAAATGATGGACATGCAACAAGGGAGTTGCATACTGAGACAATTCCAGATGAAGGAAATGTGAGAGAAATTTGTCGGGAGAACAAATTCATAACCTTAATGATTGATGGAAAACTAAGTAGTGGGATACAAAGCCTATTGGTATAATAATATTGGGTTACATTTTTAAAATATAATGCATGCATAAGGATACATGCAAATAAATGATAACCGATCTGATTTCTATTCCAAGTAGAATGTCATATAAAATCAAAAGGGCTCAAGCATAGAAGTGATATCTAAAGAGAAATTAGTAGGGAACCATGAAGAATAAAATGGTTCTATGATGAGCATAATGGTAAAAGAGATAGCACTTGAAAGGACTCCATCTCATTGCTTAAGAGCCATTGGTGATATGTTAAAAGGATAGAAGTACCAACAAGATGTATGATGGAAAGTAAGAGTAGTGGTAATTGCTTTCTGATAATCTCTATGAAGCTGGAAAAGAAGATTGTTAGGTAGCATTGTAACATACTGGAAATTGAATATGCAAGCCAAGCTCGAGACCAAAGGGGGTTAAGAGAAGAGAGGTAAATGGTTCAAGAAACCACAAGAATTGAAGTGATTTAGAGAGGGCGCGATGAATCAATTGGTCCAGTAAGGTAAATGAGTGTTGAAGATCCAAGGACAATTAAGAGATCATGGTTGAATATGTAATTTGTTCATGTATGTGTTTGGTCAAAGGGAATCCAGGTATTAGATGAATACTGAAAATTAATATCAGCATAGTGTATGGATGAAAAGGTAAAAGTGGCCAAGAGTGGATTGGCCATAAAAGTACTCAGGACATAAATAAGCACGTGCAATGATTACAGTAAGAACTGAGAAAATCCAAGAACAACAAAGAAAGCGGTACATGAGGAAAGAAGTTGTTGAAATTGTTGTAATTTATCAATCATGATATGGCGTGTTGGACAACCATACTTAGCATAAGAAGTCGAAATGCATATGCAATATAAGCATATTAAAGATGCATTCTTAGTACATATAAACATATGCATTAACTAATGCAGATTTGTTTATATATACACACACACACACACACTAAGGGTAGTCTATTGTTATATATATGAACATGAAGTTGCTAAAATTGGCTTTTGTGCAAGGAAAGAGAGATTTATTGCATGATTGCAAGTGTTCATGACGATATTGTTGCATATGGAAGTCATCCATATGAAGGAAGAAACATAAAACTGAAGTGTTGATTTTAAGACTGATAAAGGAGGCATGAAAAATCCTATTATTACCAACCAATCAAGTAGCATCAAATGCACTAAAATACAATGGTGCAGGTATGAATTGATGTACCTCTATTACACGAATGATGAAGGGAATTTGGGTAAGAATTCCCTCAATCGGATTTTAAATTTTGAAGTAATAATATTGTGTATATTTGAAATGCTTTTCAAAGAATGATATACCACTTAGTATGGTAAAGGCTGAAGGCCTCAAATAGTTATAATTTTTTTTTATCTTTTGAATGCATACATATGACATAGTAATACGTTATGATCTATTGGTTATGAGTTAATAACCAAAGAAAATAAAGGGGTATGACCCAATTATAAAAGAGAATGCAAACAAATCTAACCATGTGTGAGACCATGGCATGGTTGGATATGGAAAGTCTATAGTGCCACATAGGTATACACATAAATTCCTACTATAATTAATGTTTTGAATGAAACATTTTTGCCAACATAAAAGAGCACCACATAATTTTATTTCTGGTGTAGTGTTTGGGATGAAAATGAAGGAATCCAAATGGTTTAACAAGCAAGGGGAAGTGTACGGATGATGTGTCGAGGGATTTCCCAGACATTTCCATCCACAATGGTGGGATGTATGAACTAGATAAAATGCAATTAATAAATCAATGCAAGGGTGCATTGAATAGATATGCATGGAGAGTTGCCACTCATGCATTATAGAGTTGTTTATGCTTTAATGCATTTTGGTAAATATATGTATACATATTTAATATTCCATAGAAATAATTATACTAACAACTGAAATGATGTAATTATTGCTAACTCATGAAGTTGATAACATTTCAACATATGTTAGGTATTGCAACAAGATAGTTGCAACTTGAAGTAGTCACATAAGGATGGAATACAGGGAAATTTCTATTTAGTAAATAAAGTAATGAAAATAATAAAGTTGAAAGAATGAAAAAGTTTGATTGTTGATAATATATATGTAGAGAATTATAATTTCATTGCAATTAATAAATGATTTGATAGTTGTGATGGAATTGTTAGCTATAGACAATTCTGAAATCACTTTGTGAGATTTTATAAATAATGCAATAAAAGTATGTTGTACATGATATAATAATAATCAGTTGGTTGAATGCAAGATGGAAGTATTGCATAAAAGCGGTCTCATGTATGGTACATATGAAATCCATAAGAAAGATAGATGCTTGCTGCTACAACAACCAATAAATTATGAGATAGAATTTCATATTTTGGAAAAGTTGAATTTCCTTATGAAATAAATTTGAATTTCTAAATGAAATTTGTACAAGTTTGTCTCATGATGACTGTATGCATGTGCTGCAGATGAGATAATATTTATTAAATGTGGAATTCTTGGAAGGAATGGATTCTGCTGAGACATTGGAGCTATAATTGCAGATCCTTAGTGGGGATTTGTTAACAAGTTGGAGCTCTCCTTGTGTGTGAAATTCTAGGCAAGATAGATCGTTGAAGGAATGTGTATCAGTGAAGGGATGCCTAAGACTAAAAGGGTGAGTGCAGAAAGGAAGTGGAAACAAAAGAATGTTATAGTGATCTCAACTCTTACAAAAGCAACCCTGTGGAATAGAAAAACAAGGACTTTTAGCTAAAGTGTGTAGACAAGACCAGAAATACAACAAAATTTTATAGAAAAAGCATGGATCTTTTTAAAAAATTGTTTTTTTCATGTGTATATATTGAATAGAAGAGTGCATAAATAAGGGGGAGGGGAATGTAATACCCTAGGTTGATCCCTAGTTATAATTGTACATATGATTTATAGGCTAGTGAGCTAGAATATTATGGGTCTGACTGCCTATGCGATTATTAGGATGAAGAGCCTAGATGCTGAAAGACCAACGCGACTATTATTGTAAAATGTAATCACTGAGATATTAATAAAATCACACCATTCTTGTAGAGTGACCAGACAAATGAGTAAGGGGGATAAAATCCACTAGAGAGGGAAAGGGGGCTAAGAGCCTCTGGTTAAGGGGCTAAGACTAAGGAACTTAGGCCATGGGAATATTTTAATAATATTTCCTAAAAATATAATTTATGGATACATATACATTATGTAATACAAAGTTCTCAAAAAGAAAGGGAACGAATCACCAAGTGAGTGAAAAGGGGAATCATAAGGTGACAATTGGCATTTTGTGGACATGCAAATATATTGGGAAAGCTTACTGAAATTTCCCATCTTGTCTATCATTATTCGATTTTTTTTTTGGTTGATAATTCACTATGGGGAAAAGACCATCGCTGAGAGTGGAGTTATGGAGCTGAAAGTACCCTGTAAATCCTTGGTGGTATGGTTCAAAGAGATGGGTTGTCAAGCCCGTGTGATGAATAAGTGAGTTTTCAGGACCATAATATATTCAAGAAGTGGGTTTTCATGCCCGTAATATATTGAAGAAGTGGGTTTCCATGTCCGCAAGAATTCACTCTAGGTGAGAGAACTGTTGGGAATTTTTTTCCCAAGGTGCCAAGTTGAAGCTAGAGGTGTTGTGAGAAATATTACCCCGTAGATAGGTTAATCTCCCCTTAGCTAGGTTTTCTTTGGCTAAGACAAAATAGAGAAAGTGGAAACTAACATCCCTTTCTCCTGTCTATTCACACATAAAAATGAGAAGAGGGAAAAGGAAATAAGAGTGAACCTTTTTCTAAGGTTGTCCTCATTTCTCCTTATTGCTCCCGCATTGTATCCTGTCCTAGCTCAATCATGATCTTCCTGCACTTGGATAGAACAATATTCCTCGTCTACTACTTGCACAAAGTTAGATGAAAGTGGATATAACTTAATGAAAAAAACATAACATTCATATGTGAACTAAATGAGACAAAAGTATGAGAATAGGCCAAGCTTATATTCATGAGAAACAATGTATAGTACTTACAATCATGTTAATATGATGCAATGTTTCCTCCAAGATTATCATTTCCAACCCCCTTTGTACATTGCCTAATGGTAATGAGAATGCTTCTGAACTATCTATGAATATCTCAAGAACAAAGATTTCATACTCTCAATACTTTCTCCTAAGACATTGAATGGCCTTACTTATATAAAGTTTTGGGAGGTTTAACCAACTTAGGATATTAAGGGAAGGTTGAGATATTTTATCTGTAAGTTACTATTGATTACCCAAAAAGGAGAATCTCGATCCTATGAGTCATCCCTTTATCATAACTACCCTGAAGTATATCGGGATTGACCATCTAGAATAGCCAAAACCTATTCAACAAAACTAATGCTCCCTCCAAGTGCACCACAAAGAATTACTAATGCTCCCCCATAGTGGGATAGGGAGCATTGATAAGGGACTAACACTCCCTATAAATGGGAAGGGGGGTGTTAGTGTTGAAATAAGGATAAAAAACACAAAGTAAAAGTTAGTTTTTCGACCTTTTCATGATGATTTTTCCTCTTCCAAGTCACCTAGGGATTATGAAAAATGTATTTACATGGTGTAGAGTTTGCGACACTTATAAAAGTGCAATATTTGGGTTACGACACTTGGTAAAATGAACCATTACAATTGTGACACTTACTAAGGTGATATATCGCAATTACGAGACTTAGCAAAGTGAGATGCGATGCTTAGTAAGGTGCATATGACACTTTATGACACTTATGATACTTAGGTGTAAATCGATGTGACACTTTGGTGTGTAACATATTCCCCCTAAAGTGTGAGGTTAGAAGAGAAACTGATGGCCGAATCACTTTACAAAATGATTTGTTCTAAGGGGTGCTCTAATAGGAGAGATAGATGGAAGCTACAAACAAACATAAATATATATATATATATATATATATATATATATATGAATCATCATGAGGTAGGCATACCCATTCTTGCTACAAAATGGAATTAAAGCATGGTTGCCAACCAATACACTGTGGATCCATGAAAACACTAACTAAGGATATGGCCACAAAACCTACAATGTGGATTCATACCTTCATGACTTGATCATGTTGTAGCCATGAGATTTTACATAGTGAAGCTACAATATGACAAAAACATAGCCACAAACCAATACAAAGTGGATCTATGTGACATTGTACATTAGTAAGATTATTCTCCATCACAACCTAGGTTAGGCACATAACACTGGTAGGCACCCTAAACATTCCGAGGGTCTTCATCTCGATCCAAAACCAATACAATTATAACCATGTGAATACATGTGTTGGTCTCAAACATGGTAGAAACCACTTGATTATCAGTCATTAATGTATATCATTAAAAAGTGCAAGGGAAATCACCAGTGATGTCAATGAATCCCAAGGTACCTTAGTACAATCCAATGAATATGAATCAATGAATTGAAGTAAAAAATTTAGAGGAATCTTCCGATCAGGGGCCAATGATGTAAAACCATGATCGAAAGTGAGGAAACTTTCCATTGAGGCATGCAAGCTCCAAGGAACTAATTGGTTTCTAAGCCCGACTCCTAGATAATGTGTTAAATTCGATAGGAAAAAAGTTGTCAAAGGAGGGCCATGATGTATCCCCCATAAACAAAATGAAAATAATTAGGATAGTGATTTGAGATGATAGAGAAAATGTGGATAGACTGACACAAGTATGGAAATGAATAATAGTGTAGAGTTTGATCGAAGCTTATTCTTCCCTTGAACATTGGGAGACATGACAAGTGACTTGGAAGCATTGACTCAATGAATACCAAGAACATAATGTGATGATAACCAAAGGATCTCTTCAAAGGATTCAAAAGAGTACGATGACATATGAAATTGGTAAGAATTAGAGACAATTAGATTACCCAATTGTAATAAGAATTCATATATGTGTCATGTTCAATGGAGACTAAGAATAAATGTTGTAATGTTTCAAAAGATTGACCCACTTCCCCAAAATTCCCTTCCACCAAGATTTATGAGTACCTCCTTTTTTTTTAACGAGCTCAAGAGGATAATAGATGCTTAGTAAAACTCACCTTCGATAAGTTCCCCTTCACATGTTTAACGAGCCTAAAGAGGTAAGGGTTTGATCCCAGATGGGTCCTTCAATGTATAATTTTACGAGTCCAGAGAAGGTAAACTCTGTGGTTTTTCATGTTGAGGGAGTGATCCAGGTGGATATTGGTGGCCACCCACCTATTCCAACTGGCTCCTTTTGTTAATTTTTAGTTCAACACATTCTTATGTACTTCTTTCTAATTGAGATTTCTACCCTTCCGGGGCTGTCTGAATCCCTACACATCTTCCAGGTGGATATTGTTGATGATTGCAGCTATGTGAAAAAAAATGAAGATGATGTGTTAGCCTCCTCTGAGCAACAGAATTGGTGAGAAAAATCCAAATGATTCTCCTATGTGAGGTAGTGGGAAAGAATATTTGTAGAGTGGACGTGCCTATGGATGAGCACAGATGAACGTATGTAGATTTGGTTCTTTTGTGTAACGTAGTGAGCCAGAGCTATGACATCCCTATGGATGTGCCCCTAGTGGATGAGCACTAGTGGGTGTATCTGATCCTTTTCTATATGTTGTTCAAGAGTCAGACCTTCCTGTAACCCTAATTTTAATGTAAAGGGTGCAGGTCCGCCCTACCTCAATATGATTAACAATAAATGTAAAAGATAATTAATTTGGATAATATTACTGATAATAATAATTATAATATGTATTAGAAGAGGTCAGCCATGTTAAGCCGATAGACACCTATGTTGATAAGACAAGTCTAATATAAGTAAGAGTAGATTGCCCATTGTGGAATCATATCATTTAAGTGAGTTTGGAAATTTTAGCAAGTACACTTACTTAAGAGAAGTGTGCACCTCTCTTGTGCACTAGTCTTCTATGGTTTAAGACCCTCTTGTGTGCTAGGTATTTCTTGGTGGTGAAGGTATTTCTCTTGAAGAATATAGAAAAGGATTTGGTTGGGTTTTCTTCCCTTGTTGAGAAGGGTTTCCCAGGATACTTCTTGTGTTCTTGTGCATGGTGTTTCTTCTTGTGATCTTGGTTTCTGCAACATTCTTGTTTATGGTTAAGACAAATGAAAATTGAAATGAACTACATTCTTAACCTATAATATTGAAAATTCAACATGGTTTCAGAGCATAGGTCTTGAATATCCCATTGCACAATCACTTTTGAGCCCCTTTTCTCACTCATTTGTAGAAACCGTATGACCCTCCTCTTCTGAGAGATTTCAGCACTCAAAACCTGGATGCTTGGGCTTAAAAATACATAGAAGGGGTATAGACTCCTTTAGCGCGCCTCCAACAATTCTCAGATCAAAATTATGGGCATTTTGAATTTTTGGCCCTAAGGGTTTCTAGGGTTTCGCCAAAATTCTGCAGAAAATTCTGAAGTGTATTTTTTGCAAACTTATTGAAGAAGCTTCCGAGATTACTAGGGATATCATATTTATCAAGGCTTATTGTTCAAAATCATAAGCCCAACAAAATCTAAAAGTGCTATCCTAGCTTAGCCGTTAGGTTTTCTAGCCTAGTTGACAAGGGTTTGTGAAGATGATCAAAATCATGATGGGAAGCAAGCTCAGTACAAGACTCCAAAGTAATGAATACATCAACATATCAAAACTCTCAAGTATGGTTCCTATCAATGATAATACTTAGCTAATTGACAGTGGTGCCTCCAGGCACATGACCAGTATTAGAAATTATCTAACACACTTCGTTGAGAAAGAGACACATCTACATGTTGTTCTTGGAGATGACGCCATATATAATGTGAGAGGATTTGGAACTTCTACCTTCCAACTAGATTAAGATATTCATATTAAACTAGAGGAAGTTCTATATGTACCTGGAATGAAGAGAAACCTTGTCTCTATTTCATCCTTGGAAGACAAAGGTTACAAAATTACTTTGTCAGAAGGAAGAGTTCTTGCATGGCACAAAGACTCTCATATAAGGTCTTCCAAAGTAATTGGTGTCAGAGAAAATAACTTGTACAATTTGACCATCAAAATAGTTCAAGCCTTATTACATGACATTATCAACTTGAGTGAGCTATGGCATAGAATACTTTCCCGTATTCATTATAGAGCTCTTCCATCTCTAGGGAAAATGATAACAGTTCTACCAGATATTTAGATCCAACATAAAGGTGTTTGTAAAGGTTGTGCTCTTGGAAAAAATGTTAAAGGATCCTTTCCTTGCAGTGACAAATACAAAGAAATCTTGGACTTGATACATTCATATGTATGTGGACCAATGACTGTTGCATCCTTAAATGGGTACTTATACTATGTACTCTTCATAGATGATCACTCTAGGAAAACTTGGATTTACTTTCTAAAGAACAAGGATGGAGTCCTTGCCAAGTTTCGAGAATTCAAATCTCAAGTGGAAAACATGATCGGAACAAAAATCAAAGTATTAAGATCAAACAATGGAGAATTTAACAGTTTTTGTATCGAAGCATGAATCAAGAGGGAGTTCAAAGTTCCTTACAACCCTCAACAAAATGGGGTTGCTGAAATGGAAAACAAAACTATCATTGAGGCAACTAAAGCAATGATACATGATCAAAGTTAACCTATGACTCTATGGACAGAAGCATGTATGAAAGAAGTATATGTTCAAAACCATAGTCCTCATCAGATCCTAAAGAAAATTACTCCAGAAGAAGCATTCACCAAAGTGAAGACTGAGATCAGACACTTCAGAATATTTGGATGTCCAGTGTACCTTCATGTAACTAAAGAAAAGAGATCCAAACTAGAACCTTCAGGAAGAAAGGGTACATTTGTAGGATATAGTGAATCCTCAAAATCATACCGAATCTACATGCTAGGTTAGAGACAAATTGAAGTAAGCAAAGATGTTACCTTTGAAGAAGAAGTAGCCTTCCATAAATCTAGAGAGGCTTAGATGGAAATTGATAGCGAAATGATACCTTATCCCCCTTCAGTAGTTCAGAGGGAGACATATATTATTATAGATGAGCCAACAAATCCAGTTGATCCAGTTTCTCTAGCAGATTTTGATGTCCCAAGCAACATACCCAAAAACGTCACAGTTGGACATAAGAGACCTGCTTGGGCTCAAAAAACTTTAGAAGAAGAAGAAGGAAATAAATCTCCACAAGGAGTAACCAAAGAAAGCAAGATACCAAAGAGATTCTCAAGCTACCTTTCAACCATGACCCACATTATTGATTCAGAGCCATCCTGTCATGGATAAGATGCATGTGAACAAGTATGGAAAGATACCATGAGTGAAGAATACCAATCTATATTAAAAAATAATGTATGGGATGTTGTTCCAAGATGAGAGGGAATGTCTGTGGTGACTTACAAATATATTTACAAAATCAAACATGTTGTTGATGGAAGCATTGAAAAATACAAAGCACGATTTGTGGCTAGAGGGTTTTCACAAATAGAGGGAGTTGACTATGATGAGACATTTGCACTGGTAGCCAGATATACCTCCATCCTATCTATCATTGCACTAGTTTCTTCAATGGGTTGGAAGCTACATCAAATGGATGTAAATACATATTTTCTCAATGGTGAAATTGAGGAAGACGTTTATATTGAGCAGCCAAAAGGTTTCATTGTACACAACGAATAATCTCATGTATGCAGGTTGAAGAAAGACCTATATGGCTTAAAACAAGCACCATGTGCTTGGTACGATAAAATGGATGATTTTATGATGAGTTTGGGCTTCAAAAAAAGTACAACTGATCCAAACTTGTATTATCACATTGATGTCAGTGAGTGCCTGATCTTAGTCTTATATGTGGATGACCTTTTCCTCACTAGTTCAGAAAGACTCATTGTAGAATGCAAACAAGTCTTGACTGCCAAATTTGAAATGAAGGATTTAGGCCTAATGCATTGTTTCTTGGGACTATAAGTATGGCAGAGAAAAGATGATATTTTCCTAAGTCAAGGAAAATATACTACAGAGATACTAAAGAAGTTCAAAATGACAGATTGCAAATCCATGCTTACTCCAATAGTAATGGATTTAAATAAGATGAGTGACACTAATTCAGGAGATGTAGATCCACATTTATATCGACAAATTATTGGATCTTTGATGTATCTAGTTAACACCAAACCATACATTTTCTATGTAGTGAATGTGCTTAGCCAATTTATGAATCAACCAAAACATACAAACTAGATAGATGCAAAAGAGATGTTGATATACTTACAAGGTAAAATTGGTTATGGCCTTAGATATGCAGCTAATGTGGACCTAATCTTGGAAGGATATGTCGATGCAGACTGGGCAGGAAGTGCAATAGACAAAAAAAGCACCTCAGGTTTTTGCTTCACCTTAGGATCATCCATGCTTTCCTGGTGTAGCAGAAAACAAATCTCTATAGCTTTAAGTACAACAAAGGAAGAGTACATTGCACTAAGTGTGGCAGTTCGTGAAGCAGTATGTCTTCAAAAAATCTTGACAGACATTGTTTGATCATGAGATCGATCTGAATACTATTCATTGTGACAACCAAAGATGTGTAAATCTCTCAGAGAACCTAGTGTTTCATGACAAATCAAAACACATTGAAATCAAGTATCAATAAATCAAAGACATGGTGCAGAGGAATACAATACATGTTCAATATCTTTCTACTCATGAACAAATTGCAGATATCTTCACTAAACCACTTTCCAATACAATGTTCGAGTATTTTCGTGAGAGACTTGGCCTGATGGAAGATGCCTCCCTAGCTGAGAGGGAGTGTTGATGAATGCAGATATGTGAGACATTCTCTAGATTACAAACCTGTGAGGTGTGGATCATAGAAACTATGTGAAGTCTTTCTCTCAGCTTACAAACCTAAGAGAAATCCCCTAAGAAGGGTACGTGGTTCCTGCTCGAGATAGAGCTAGGAATGTAGAGATGACCTCCTCCATTCATAGAGTGAAAAGAACTCCATATGATTATCCAGTGGGAAAGGCAATCTGATGAGTTGGATGTGCATGTGGTTGAGCACAAGGTGAACGTGTGAAATCCCAAAGTGTTTGGTGCATCGTCATGTGAACATAAATGAAGATGATGTGTTATCCTCCTCTGAGAAATAGAGTTGACGAGAAAGATTTAGATGATTCTCCTATGTGAGGCACTGGGAAAGAAGATATGTAGATTGAACATGCTTGTGGATGAGCACAATTGAACGTGTGTATATTTGGTTCTTTTGTGTAACGCAGTGAGCTAGAGCTATGACATACCTATGGATGTGCCCCTAGTGGATGATCACTAGTGGGTGTATCAAATCCTTTGCTATATGTTGTTCAAGAGTCAGACCTGCCTGTAACCCTAATTGTAATTTAAAGTGTATAGGTCGGCCTTACCTCAATATGATTAATAATAAATGTAAAAGATAATTAATCTAGATAATATTAATTATAATAATAATGATAATAATAATTATAATATGTTTGAGAAGAGGTCAGCCCTGTTGAGCCAATAGACACCTTTGTTGATAAGACAAGACTAATATAAGTAAGAGTATATTCCCCATTATGGAATCATATCATTCAAGTGAGTTTGGAAATTTCAGCGAGTACACTTAGGAGAAGTGCACACCTCCCTTAGGCACTAGTCTTCTAGGGTTTAAGAACCCTCTTATGTGCTAGGTATTTCTTAGTGGTGACGGTATTTATGTTGAAGAATATAACAAAGGATTTGGCTGGGTTTTCTTCCCTTGTTGAGAAGGGTTTCCCATGATACTTCTTGTGTTCTTGTGCATGGTGTTTCTTCTTGTGATATTGGTTGCTGCAACATTCTTGTTTATGGTTAAGACAAATGAAAATTGAAATGAACTACATGCTTAACCTATCATAGTGAAAATTCAATAGATACTAGAGGCCTCCCACCTAATCCAACTGGCTTATTTTGTATGTATTCATGTCAGCACATCTTGATGTACTTCCAGGGTCTTTTTGGGTCCCTAAACAATATTATTTTGGTGTGCCATAATCAAACTGTAGACAAAGTCACATTTTGATGGCATAATGTGTAGTTCTCTAAAATACCTTTCCAACGGGCTGTCACGTGCCTAAAACAATGATCATATGCAAAAGTTATGACCCTGAGAAGTTAATGTACTAATTTACCCAAACAAGGCCCACATGAATTTTGGCATTTCATCTCCTAGGGTTAGGTTTTTGGATGTCTAGGGTTATGGAATTTTGGTTTAACATAAAAAGGCCTTCAAAGCCTCATTGTAATCATCTTCTTGCGAATGACTGTAGCCGTCACAATTCTTCTCAAAGATAAAGATGCCATCATTCTAGCTGGGAGTCTTGCACTCCATATTTTAACAGTATATTTACAATTCTTTCATTAATAGAAATCAAGTATTGTTGTATTTCTCTATTTTTGGCAATTTTCATTAGTGTTTCATTGTAATATCTCTACTTTAATTTTGTTTCGATCATAATTTGGATCAGTGGTATTAGAGTAGACTACTCTTGATCGTTTTTCAATGCATGTCCCCAACGAAGTCCGAGTATAGCCAATTGGGTCTCGAGCTTGTCTCTCTTGAGGAAAATCACTCTCGCACACCCAAGAAACCATCGATGGTGGCAGAAAACAAAAATGATGGAGCATAATATTCTATTAAATTTTTTCTTGAGAAATCTCTCGCATGACAGAGGGACAACATGATGGAGAATTTTTCACACATCCTTCAATTCTTGCCGATAGCAATAGGAACATCTCATCAAACGACCATTTTGGAGGAACCTCTCCCTTCAAGGTACACGTTAATTTTGATATTCCCATATTTGAAGTTCAAATAGATGTAGATGCCCTAAAAAAATGGTTAAATCTATTAGAAGGTTATTCATTTGCTTAAAATTTTTCCGACAGGGAAAATATCACCTTCGCACTCCTCAAGGCTCTCCCCCATGTCAAACATCATTGGGAAACTTGCTGGGAGAAAATTTCTAGAGAGAAATCTGGAATATATGGGGCAAATCTCACTTGGGATTTTTTTGTGGATGCAGTCAAAGAACAATACTATCCTGTTGAGAACTATGAAGACCAGTACATGAGATGGACCACATTGCGGCAAGAGAAGAGACAAACAGTGTCAGAGTTCACAAATACTTTCCATACCTTGCACACCAAGCTAGGTATCAAGGACTTTGAGTGACATATGGTTCTAAAATACTGTGGGGATATACATAGTTACATCCAAACCAAAATGGATTTCCTAAACATCTCATCATTGGGAAATTCCTATCAATATGTTGTCAAAATCAAGCATAAATTTAGGCACCAGAACAAATGGGAATTTGGGTCTGCAAATATGAAACAACCAAAACATGGTAAAGATGACCCTAACCAATAGCCTCTAGACAACCAGTCCAAGAAACAGGAAAAAAAGGGTAAAGGGAAGATGAATAATGACACTGGGAAGTGGTGTGACTTCCACAAAATCCCCTGGCACAACACCGATGAATGTCGCTTGAAACAATCCTTGGTGGTCGAGGTCAAATACATGGAGCTGAACCCTGATTCAGAATCTAATCCAAAAAATATTGAAAACAAACAGATCATTGATGCATACCCCACTGCCATTGTCATGACCACAATAATTCAACCAAAAGAATCAATAGATCCTTAAGAGGGGGAGCACCTCTTCCATTCAAAGATGTGGGTGAAAGGGGACCCGTTGCATTTAATTATTGATAATAATAGCTAGAAGAAGCTCATCTCAACTAAGGCCATCAAATAGTTGTGGTTGTCGATAACACCACACCCGCAACCATACAACATCGAGTGGCTTCACTAGGGACAAGATCTCTATGTCATCCAATAATGTCTCTTGTCCTATGGCATCCAACCCTTCATGGATAAGGTAGTGTGTGATGTTTCCCCTCTTGATGTCTGTGATGTGGTTTTGGGCCAACCATATATGTGGAGACGTCATGATGTCTATGAGTCTATATTGCACAGTGTCATTATTACTCTGGGAGGTCATCTCTATCAGATACCAGAGGTAGTTCTAACTACTGCTCCACCAAAATAGTGCCACAAGGTAATCACTCATACTGCAAAACTCATCCTCTTCATAGTTTGTTCAAAGGATGCACAAAAGACCGCTACAACCACTACATCCTCAACACCTTCTATCCAGCGAAAACAAATTGTTTCTTCAAATAAAATGGTTCCTACACAATGCCCCATCAAACCCAGAGAAAACAAATTGGTGGAGCATATTCAACCCTACCAACAATAGGTTGTGATAATCTTCCACATACCAATTTATAAATATTTTAGACCCTAACCCAATTTCAGTCTCACTGATTTTTCAGCCAATGTTTAATGCCCAAACCCAGTTTTATATCAGCAAATAAAACTTAGCAGAAAATTAACTTCAGAACTGAAACATGAGGATTCTAAACATTGCTTATAATGCAAAAATAAAATATCAATAGCACATAAAACTCAAAAAATTAATGACACATAAATTT
>JASDQU010509746.1:63862-78462 GCA_032191745.1 Picea mariana
CATCAAAGTCCACTTTTAAAGAACTTAGTTGATTAGTAACCATATTAAAAACATTTAAATGATATGCAATAGACCCACCTTCTGACATATTCATATTAAATAATATCTTCATTAGAAATACCTTATTGTATGCTGAGGGTTTTTCATACAATTTAGCCAATGCGTCCATCAAATCCTTCATTGTCTTTTCTTTCGAAATATTGAAAGTCATTGACGCTTCCAGGCTCAACCGTATCATTCTTAGAGCCTTTCTGTCAAAAATCTCCCATTCTTCATCCTTCATGTCCATCGACTTCTTTGCTACTCTGCCCAATGGTAGGAATAGATCCTTCTAATATAAATAATCTTCCATCTGCATCTTCCATAACTAGTAGTTTTGGCTGTTAAATTTTTCGAACCTAAACTTTCCATCTTCCAACATTACTCCCACTCAAACCAGGAACCCTCCTTTCCCATGAGTTACCTTTCTCTTTGATATAAGTTGTTATAAAAACAAGACCGTGGAGCAATAAAATAAAACAAATGTAGAAAAAAAACAAATGTAGAAAAAAAACAAAGAAGATACACAATACAATAGAGACACATATTTACGTGGTTCACGTAATGTGGGCTACGTCCACCAGAGAAATTACCAGGTCCTTCCTATATTATTATCCAACAAATGAAGGGATACAACCTACAACAAACCCGTTGCAAATTCCTCTTCTTTCTCTCATAGTATCTTATCTCAAAATACAATATTCGCCATAATGCATAGTCACAATACATTTCCCTCATAACAGAGGGTTACCTTCTAGGGAGAAAAACCATAACATAATTTATATCCTTAGATTTGTGACCTTATAATGAATGTTCCATATTTACAATGAAATTACAATATAATTTTACAAGGTAATTTTTCCTTTAGGGGATTCACCCCCGAACCCCTATCGGGGGCCCGCTTTCCCCCAGACTTCGTAGAGGGGGTAACGCCCCTCTGCACTCCCCTGCATGGAAGAGTGTACATGCTTCTAGGGTGTAAATAATTCATGGGATATAAACACAACTAAAAATAAAAGACCTTTGAATATGGAAGATAATCAGGCTCCACAACCAACAATCTCCCACTTGGAGACTAGTCTCAAAAACTCCACCATTGTTGTATCTGCTGGACTATGAACATTCTTAGACCTGGAAAATTTTTCATCTTCATCTTCATTCTTGAAGACCAACTGAAACTGAGCAGGAACTCACTTTCTTCCTGGTTACTCCCTTTGTTAACATATCTGTAGGATTATGGCTAGTGTGTATCTTTTCCAACTTTGAATGTCCATCTTCCAAGGAATATCCTATGAAGTGGTACCTCAATTGTATATACTTAGTCTTCGAATGGAAGGCTGAGTTCTTTGCAAAATGAATGACACTCTCACTGTCACAATACAACCTATTATTCTTCTACTTCTTTCCCAATTCTTCCATAAACCTCTGTAACGAAATCATCTCTTTACTAGCCTCTGTAGCAACAACATAACCTGCCTATGTTGTTGAAAGTGCAACAACCTTTTGCAGTTTCAAAATCCAACTTACTGTTGTTCCACCTATAGTAAAAACATACCCTATGGTGCTCCTCCTATTGTCTTTATCACCTAGAATATCTGAATCAACTATCCTTGTAGAAAAGTGTCTGAACCTCCAAAAAATAATACATGAGTATCATTACCTCTCAAATACTTGAGAATCCACTTTATTGCCTCCCAATGTTCTTTACTTGGATTGTTCATATATTTTCTCACAACTCCCACTGCATGTGCAATATCTGGTCTTGTGAAAATCATTCCATACATCAAGCTGACAACTGTTGATGAATAAGGGACCCTAGACATGTATTCTATCTCCTCCCATCGGGGGACACTACCCCCGAACCCACGTCGGGGGCCTGCTTTCCCCCAAACCCCGCAGAGGGGGTAACCCCCCTTTGCACTCCCTCGCGTGGAAGAGTGTACATACTTCTGGGGTGTAAATACTTCATGGGGTATAAACACAGTTGAAAACAAAATACCTCTGAATCTGGAAGATAATCAGGCTCCACAACCAACATTCAATCCCTTGGCTAGACATGGTGTCTATGCCAAAGAAAACATTTCTATGAGTCCTAAAATTGTCAAAAATGTCTTTATCAGAGAATAATTCTCACAGGACGAGAACTCTCAATATACGACACTTTTTAAGGCATTTGGAGATGTTTTCATATGGTCTTACGAGGGAATTCCTGGCATTGATCCTCGAATAGTTCAACATGAAATTCAAACCTATGAAAATGCAAAGTAGGTTCGACAAAAGTTGAGACCTATGAACCCGAGAAAGGTAGCGAAAATAAAAGAAGAAGTGGGAAATCTACTCAATGCAAGATTTATCTACCCAGTTCCTATGATGAAATGGGTATCGAATTGTTATAGTCCAAAATGCCACATCTATGCATCCAAGACATTGGCCCATCCATTTGCATACTTTGCCAAAAATATTGTTGAGGCTTCCTTCTAAACAAACGGTTTTTGGATAGTGTACACATCCTGTTGCACTAATATCCCACATACACATGCATTTTGCATGCTATTTAGGCCACCTACATACACCAAATGCCTACTAGTTATCCCGTGTTTAACTCCCAAAGTTGCAAAAAATATAAAATTGTGCGGAATTCGATGAAGTTTACGGTCTATGGAGGGTTTCCTAACCATTTTACCCTTTGTAGCCCATCCCCAAACTAAATAACGTTATTTTTCTAATATAAAAAGAGCTCTTGGGGAGTCATTTAGACACATGAACAAGAGAATAATAAAACTTTTCCAAAATCCCTTCTTTTTCATTTCCCAAGATTTGCATCTTGCTCTGAGTTTTAGCCTCAGCTTTCCCCTCCAGACTTTCTCCCTATGCAACCCTTCCTCCTTCCCTTGATGGTATTGTGGTTGTGAGAACATAATGTGGGATTGATGCACTTGAAGCCATGACATAGGAGCCTAGAATTGGTTCGTAGAGCGGTTGCAAACAAAGGTTGTAACCATTTTTATCTTAAATTTGAATAAAAGAGATCATCTTTGTCCCAAAACCCTATGTTCACATGTTCTTGTCAGTTTGAGAATTTATATCTATATTTAGGATTTTAAAAGCGATCATAGAGATTGTATATGTGGTTGCATTGTATTATTAACCCCTTGCAGGTCAACTTTGGGAGGAGATATGTGATCTAGGAGGCAACAACAAGCAGAAGAGGTCTACATCAACCATAAGGATTGTAGGTGTAGTCATCAACCCTCTCTTCCCTCCTTATCACTTTGTCTAGATAGTTTTGGGATAGATTAAAGATAGATCAACATTTTAAGGGAGTTATCTCTCTTCATATTCCTTAGACCCAGTTTAGGGGGAATTTCCCCATAGCAGAATTGGCGACTCCACTGGGGAGTCTCTTTAGGGTCTTAGTGGGAGATCTTGGTTTGATTTGATTTTCAATGTCTTTATGATTTTTTTAAGTGTTCTGATTAAGTTTGGGTCTTTGGACACCTTCCAGGTTCCTACCAGCTTCCCTTTCCCAGGTTGTATATCCAAATGTTTTCTTTTTTGAAAATTTGCAGAGGTTTACGCACCATGCTCTTTGTACAACACGCGTACATATGTGTCCTGCATTATACACAACCCACATAAATACACAGGCTAGCCCTGTACAACACGCATCTTTGTTGATTTGGAGATTTTTTTCAAAATATTTTCCTTTTCCTATAGGAAACTTGTGGTTCCTAGGTCTTCCTGAGTTCCAGAAGCTTTTATTGTTTGGGGTTTAGATAGTTTGCAAGCTCGGATTGTTTATGAAAAAAAAAAATCCTCTTGTCTCTCTGTGTTTCCAATCATTTTTGGCTTATTTTTAGCTTGAATTTTATGGGGGGGCATGAATCATGTATTATGCATTTTCTTTTAGCATATTTTTTTAGTTATTCTTTGATTGGAAGAAAATAAAAAAATAAAAAACTAGTTTTTTAGGTCTCTTTCTTTCTTTGCATTTTCTTTGCATTGTTATTTGAAAAAGAAAAAGGAATTAGCATAGGGTTTTGTTTTCTTCTCATCTTGAAATCATTCCAAAAGAAAAATAATAAAAAAAATCCTTTCATTTTCTATTTTGTTTCACTCGAAAGTTTCATTGTGCATTTTGCATGGAAAGGAGAAAAGATTGCATTTTTAGGTTTGAAGGATTGTTCATGCATTTTGATTGAATCTCTCTTTCATTCGTAGAATTAGTGTAAAGTCTTGTTTTCCAGTGTTCTAATAAGTTTCATTTTTGAAAGAGTCTCAAACAACATAAGTTTCACTTTTGTTCCTTGAGTAAGAAAGGCCCTTAAAATAAACACACTAATCTAAAATATATTAGTAACACTTTTTCTAGGGTTCACCAATAGCTTAGGCTAGGGCCTTGGATTAGGAGTGGAGAGGTAAACTCTCCAAGGCCAACCAAAACTTAACTTAGGTGTCTTTGCTAGGGTGTGAAAAATCCACTTTGTAATTACTCAATCCGGGAAGCTCCTCTAACACAGGAGTCAAACACAAGGCCATGTGGAGAACGATGATGAAGATATCCACTCCTAGTCCTGAAAAAGATTTAGGGAGAGTGTTTATTGGGGGTGAATATTGTAGCGTTACTGGCCCGACTTGTGTAAGACCTCTGAGACACTTAGATCCATCCAAGCTACTCTAAGAGTGATTCTATCCTTGTTGCATTTTATTCCTCAAGAGGAGCTTCAGTCTTAGTTACCTTGCCCATACACTCGCCCTGTTGTCGATTGTACCCCTATGGTTGTTGTTTACAGGTTGGTGGACTAGTTTTCATTATATAGGTTGACACATAGGTGACTGCGAGGGGTGTATCGTGGTACCTGAGGAGGACTTTATATTTTCTGGGTGACACCCGAAGGGACTGTCAGTCGAAGGTCTGGGTAATTGATTCGCTTGGACAATCATTTACCTTTGTGAATGCTTTGGACAATTAGGACTTCATCTCCCTGGGTTGGAAGCATTCATAAGGGTCATTTGTTTGGATTGTATCTTTTTATGATTTTATTCTTAGTGGTGCACTTTATGCTCCCTAGTTTTCCATAGTTAGTTGGTCAGTCATTGATTTGAGTCTATGACCTAAGGTGGTAGACCACCCACTCCACTGATCATGATGAATTTTCAGTCTTCTTCTTAGAAACATGGAGCTACCTCCTTATAGGCAAATATTTTTATAACATTGGTTCACCCGATTCAGTGTATGATACTTTTACGGACTTGAAAAATCCCACAAGGGAAGAACCTATGCATAATATATTCACGGAAAAAGTTCCTAATGATACCAACCAAGGAACCCCTTCACAATGGTATTATTGTTCTTTTCCTTTCTTCGGAAATTTTGGTGTCCCTTTGATCGATAATTTGTACATTCCTGGGTTGAATGTGGGACTACCAGTTTGGTTGGGTACTATTCAAAATGTCCTGAATGCTATTGATGCTTCTTAGTTAAGCACCTTATGTCATGGGCATCATGTTGATGTTCCTTCATTGGAAAATTATTCTCCTCCTCCTTTTGTATTCTCTGGTGAAAGTATAGATACTAGTAACTGGAAGTCTAAACGAATTATAAAGTGGAAGAATAGGAAGAAGAAATCACCAACCTCTGGGAGTCATGTTGGAGATAGGTTGTCAACCTCTGCAAGTCATGTTGAATATTAGCACCTAGCATTTGCAAGTCATGTTGGGGGAAAAAGTCTTGTCACTGCCAGTCATACTGGCAATAGGTATGTATTCTTTGTGATTCATGTTATCAACCAATCACCATCCTATACAAATTCTATTGGAGAGTTGTTAACAACCTCTGCAAGTTATGTTGAGGAAAAGAAACTAACCACTGCTAGTCATGCTAGGGGCATTGATTCTATTGAGAAAACTAGATGGATAGGACATAAGCCTAAGTTTCCTTGTAAGGTTTGCAAGGGATATCACCTTACTCATTTATTCCCTGGCCTTCCAGAGGCACGACGATTGTGGTCCCTGTCTTCAAGAGCTTCTCATTCTAAGTCTTCTGGGGTTTCCTCACAGTCTATTTAGAATTTGGTTCATGAAGTGGTCATGTCAATGCAATATTCGGTCGACCCCACTCCTCTTTTGGGTGTTGATGCACCTTCGTACCATGCTGTCTCACAACCTATTCATCTAGTGGTTGAGAAAGTGGTCACGTCGATGCAATATTTATCTAATCCCACTCTTCTGATGGGGAGTGATGTGTCTATCGACTATGTTTTTAGCATTTCCAGTTCAATACCTTCACAACAAGGGGGCATTCTTTTCACTTCAAAAACACCTCCTCCAAGTCCTAGGATGGTGTTAGCACAGGGGCAGACCCAGGGTTCAACGCTAAAACAATGCACCAACAAAACCCTAACTACTGGCCCTTTCAGCAACACCTCCGAAGAAGATGAAGTATCACCCAAGGTAGAGTAATGGGTGGTTGCAGGACTCAGATGTATGCAACCTTAGTTGGGACATAGATTTGTGATTATAATACTTAATAGAGCACTTAGCACCATCATTTCATCATTATTTAACCAATATCTACTCGTAGATAAAATAGAGCATCACAACATTCACCCAAATCTAATGTATCTAATCATGATGTTCGATTTCCCAGCGGAGAATGAGGAAAGTGAGACAATAGACTCATTTCAAAATGAGCATATTTTCCTCATCTCTTCATCCAACCCATGGTATGGGAATATGCTTACATATCTCCAGACTCTGAAGTTCCCTTTGGACTATTCACGAGATGAGCGATGAATATTTCATCACATGGATAAAAACTAACTCATCATCACTAACACATTGTATAAACATGGGGTGAAATTGATTCTTCATTGTTGTTTGACTTTTGAAGAAGTGGAGGTTGTTTTAAATGACTGCCATAGTGGATCATGTGGTAGTCACCTATCTAGGTTGGAAACAACCCAAAATATTTTGCGCATCAGGTAATTGTCCTAAAGATAAATTTCTGAAACCATTCATTGATCAGATCTTGGATGAGTGTGTGGGGACTGAGATATTCTCGTTTATGGATGGTTTCTCTGATTATAACCAAATTGAAATTTTTTTGGAAGACCAACACAAAATGACCTTCATATGTCCTTGGGGTTCTTTCACTTACAGGAAAATGTCATTTGGTCTTAAAAAATCTAGTGCAACATTCCAACAGTCCATGATGTTTTATTTTCATGACTTGAAGCACATAGTGGAGGCATACTTAGACGATCTCACAAATCACTCATGCAAAAGGGTTCATCATCTCTTACACCTCTGCTTAGTTTTTGAATGGTGTCATTTCTATAGGATCCCATTGAATCCACACAAGTGTATTTTTTGTTTGACCTCTGGTTGTCTTTTGGGATTCATCATTTTGAGAAAAGGGATCATGATTGACCCCTTGAAGGTTGAGGCAATAACTTAGTTGCCTCCTCCACATAAAATCAAACAACTTAGAACCTACAGTGAAAGGTGAATTTCCTAAGGTGTTTTGCGTTGAACTATGCTAACATAACAAAGGGATTTATGTGCCTTTTGAAGAAAGGGGTCCCATTCTATTGGGATGAGGCCACACAATGTTCCTTAGATGCATTAAAGAAATTATTGGTCTCAATTCCTTTGTTGAGTCCACCTAATTACAATCGAGGCTTCTTGTTTTATTTGGTAGAAGCCAAGTCTTTGATTGCAATGGTTCTAGTTCAGTAGGATGATGAGCTCCATGCCATGTCATCTATTACTTGAGCCCCACTCTCATGGGTCCTGAAATCAATTACTCGCATGTTGAGAACTTGGAGTTGGCGCTTTCCATGTTTTCCAATGGATTCAACATTATATTCTATTACGTAAGACAACTATCATTGCCACTGTCAATCCATTTCAATATGTTTTGACTAGGATAATTATTGGTGGGAAGTACAACAATTGGATTGTTTTTCTTCAAGAATTCGATTTGGATTTTGCGTCTGCGAAATCTAAGAAATATTTTTTCTTTGCTGAGTTGATGTTGGATTTCCCATTGGAGAATGAGGAAAGTGGGACAATNTCATCTCTTCATCCAACCCATGGTATGGGAATATGCTTACATATCTCCAGACTCTGAAGTTCCCTTTGGACTATTCACGAGATGAGCGATGAATATTTCATCACATGGATAAAAACTAACTCATCATCACTAACACATTGTATCAGCATGGGGTGAAATTGATTCTTCATTGTTGTTTGAATTTTGAAGAAGTGGAGGTTGTTTTAAATGACTGCCATAGTGGATCATGTGGTAGTCACCTATCTAGGTTGGAAACAACCCAAAATATTTTGCGCATCAGGTAATTTTGGCCCACGATATTCAAATATTATATTGTGGTGGTCATGAAATGTCACTCGTGTCAAATATTCACTAAGAAAATGCATGCACATCCTGCTCCCATGTTTCTCATTATTATTATCATCCCCTTCACCAAGTGGGGGGTAGATTTCATGACATGCCACCCAACTTTGAATAGGGGGCATGGTTACATTATTCTGTCCATCGACTAATTTAATAATTGGGCCAAGGCCATGCCAACATTTTCTAACTATAGGGAAACTAAAAAAATCTTCATCTTTAATCAGGTCATATCTAGGTTTGGGGTTCTGAGAGAGATTGTCATCGGCCATGGTATTCACTTTCAAAACTGCATGATGTCAAAGATAGTAACAAAAATTCATTTTAGGCAGGAGAATTTGTCTCCCTACTATCCCTAGGCCAACGGTCAATTTGAAGACGTGAACAAGCCATTACAAATTATACTAAGAAGAATGGTTAATTCAACCCCAATGAATTGGAAATTGATTCTATACCTGGCCTTATGGGCTTACCGGATCTCAGTCATAACTACCATTGGTTTCTCACCTTTCCAACTCTTCCACAGAGTGGAAGCAGTTTTTTCGATTGAATGTGAGGTTCCTTCACTTAAGAAAGAAGTTGAGATTTTTCCTGACACGACTCAGCTCGAGGAGCGCTTAAGTTTCTTTGAACATCTTGAGGAGCAACGCTGGGATGTAGATTTAGAAAATGAAGCACACAAGAAGAATTTCAAGTCTCAATATGATAAATCCGTTCATCCCACGGTTTTCTCTGAGGGAGACATTATGTTGGTCTATGACTAGGAAAAGGATTCCCTGGGGGCAGGAAAGTTTAACCCTATTTGGTATGACCCTTATGCCGTGCGATGCATTTTATAAAAAGGATCTTACGAGATCACAGACTATGAATGTAATGTTTTTTCAAAGCCTATAAATGGGCCCTATCTAAAAAAGTACTATACTTGAGCCCAAGGGATTAAGAATTAGCATGTTTGTAAATATTTCTTATTTTGTATATAGCTTTTTTTAGAAGTTTTTCTTCATACTTTTGTTGCAATAGTGATTGGTGTGCTTTTGTTGTGTGGAAGATTCCTGAGGATTCACTGATCTACTTCGGATTCACGGATGGCACTAGTCACCATACTCAACACTTAGCATCTGTTGCTTAGGTAATTTATTTTCCTTCTAGTTAGCTAGTGTCTGTTGGAGGTGTGTGGCTTGGGGAAACTACTAACAAAGTTCTCGAGTATAATTTTGTTGAGTATAACGCAATTATTGAGCTTTTGTGGGATGCATTTTCAAGTTGCATTAATCACCTCCAAGTTTTCATGGATTCACAATTGGTTGTTTAATAGATATATGGAAAGTATCGAGTACGTGATCCGGTGTTGCTACGATTTTTCCTTAGGGTATGTCTTCTGGAGTGTTCTTTTGATTTTATATATGAACATGTTCCTAGGAGAGATAATGAATTAGTTGATGCTTACACTAATTATGTTTTAGACTGGCATTTATATCATCAGTAAAGTAAGCACACATAGTCACATGTAAATATTAATGTTTACAAGTAAAATAAAAAATGTATATAACACACAAAAATTATATATATATATATATATATATATATATCAAAATGAGATACATCAAGTAAAAAATGTGGGGCCCCCTAGCCCCCAAGGGTCATATAATGTTATACAAGTACAAAGATTGTGCTATGAGAACATAATATGCCTAGTCCTGAGGCCAGTGCACCCTATCATAACAAAAAAAGGTGTTTTCCAAATGCTGGAACAGTCGAACCCATGGCCTGGGTACCCCCACAACATGACATTGCATGCTTATGGGGAGGTAATCAATGGTAGCCATAGGAACATTGCACATGAGGGCCTCAAAGTTTCAGACCACACTATGCAAGGTCCTAGATACATCATTGCTCAGTCATGGCTCCTCTCTACCTTGTCAGCTATGTCACGAGACATTAGCCGGTCTCATGGGTGCTCTATCTGCATAAAAGTAAGGTACATGTTAGTATTTTGGATCTCGAAAAAAGATAAAAATAGTTATATATTCAAAAATTTAAAAATTAAATAACACAAAATGAAAGGTTACCTATATCATCTAGCTCGTCTCCAGTAGGGATGATGACATATGGATCATTGGTGAAATCAATGCTTGCATAAGGATAGTCCTCGATAAAGGGAGTCTGACGCTCCTACCAGCTGAAGAAATCATCATCATAGGGGTTGGACATTTGTCCACCTCCTAGTCAATCTATGAGCTCAGTCCATAGGACCATGGATGGCCATGGTCATAGGTGTCATCGTATGTGTATTCATGAGCTCATCATAGGAATCTGCTCAAAAAAGAAAGTGCATAGAACAATCTTGAAGCATAAGTTCTTAGCCTTCCTGAGCTTGTAGTCAGTAAGTTGTTCTTTCATGTTTTTGAGTATGGTACTTCTCCAATCATACATGGTAGGTCGTAGAAATTCAACCCCATATTGCCTCTACACTTGTGATGCCAAGTGTAAGGAGTTGGATCCCATGATCCAAACCAAGGTACATAGGATGACTCATAGACTCAAGTTGGTGATCTGTTTGATCGACACTTGAGAGGCACTTTTCTTAGTGTCGAGATCACAATAGTCATTGATAAAGTCATTGATAAATTCATTGATACTTTGGCGTCCTCCTCGAGATTAGAAGATTGGAACTTCCCCTTTCCTAGACAAACCAATAATGAAGTAAATGTATTCAACAGTGTTGGTCAAATATTGTCCAATGAGCATGAATGCCTCAACATCATGGTTCCAGTTGTCAATTAAGAGATTTAGTAATGTCCTTTCCACCCTCATGCCACCAGTTTGGAAGAATTTTTACATGCCACATGCACATAGAGCTTGTTTTTCCTCGTCATTTTAAAATATGGCCCAGTTCACCTCTTCATGTTCTCATTCTCTCCAGAGGACAAACATCTTGTTCATTTGCCAATAAATTTGTTGAGTTAGTTTTTCTTTTTGAAACTCTTCCCTGAGCATTCACGACCTATAATTATAAGAATCATGGATATTTGTTACTAATGTTTCCACTAGCTGTAGATATCTATGGGTTTCCTTAAGGCAGTTTGTAGATGCACAAAGTTCCACTAAATAAATGGAAATTAAGCTCAAAATCTGCATGAATTTAAGGAAATGAAGTAATGGAATGCAATATAAGGTAAGAAAAACTACTTTGTTAAGGTAGCAATAGGTGCAGTTGCTCCAAGCTCTATGATTCTTCAATTGGCACTCAAAGGGTTTTGGTCACTTTGGTTTTTTTTTGGCTAAAATGGTAAAAACGGGTAGTAAATGGGTAAATATAACAAATTTCTATTAAATTTTGAAAACCCTATTCCTATAGTTTCAAGATTGTTTCAAAATGATCAACTAATGATAATATTTTGTAGTGCTATGGGTGTTTTTTGTAGGTCTTAGGCTCATATAGTTTCTCTTCGGATTTTTTTTGTCGATTGGTTGAACTTTTTATAAAAGGCCTGGGTAGGTAACGTTCTCATAAGTGACATTTAGGTAGGATGCATTCATCCAAACTTTTGCATTATCAGTTTCCTTTGTTTCTTAAACCTAGGGTCGACCCCATTAATAAGCGATGATACGTTTCCCTTTGCTCAAAAGCATCATTTTGTTGATGGTAGAGCCTACCTTCCATGAGCGCTCTAGTCTAAAATCCTCTTTTATTATAGCACTCATGTTGCAAGTATTGTTTTAGGCTTGGGAGTCATGATTATCCCTGCAATGAGATTATGTTCGGACATCATGCTTCTTACTCACTCTTGTTCTTTATATTACCCGTAGGACTCTCTCCCTTACATGTTGCTCACAGCGACATTAGGGATTCCATAGTTAATCTCTTTTCAAACTCCTTAAATATGAAAATATGGTAAAGTGATCTTGTCTCTATCACACCCGTAAAATGAATTTGAGGAGACATCTTTTTGGTATAATTTTAACCCTTTTCTGGACCAAAATGACTATGTATGAAAAAGGAATACTCTGGTCCAGTATTGGCTAGAAGAGTTCTCCTTGGTGTTATTTTATTCTTTTTCGGGCCCTGGAGACTAAACTTACGAAAAAGACCATCTTAGGAGGTTTACTTCCTAAACTTGAGTTGTAACTTCATTGCATTTTGAATGCTTTCACTTTTAGGCCTAATGTCGGCTTTAACATGCTTTCGTTAAACCTATTTCTTATACAATATTCTTATTATCCCCAACCTTTTATTTTATGCCTTTGCGACTCGACACCTTATCCATGGAGGGAACATCCCCCGAGTGTGCTTATCTTGCACATGATTTCTTGCATTGAGCATAGGTATGTTCCTTGTGCTATGGAACTAGTTTTCTTGCTTGCGACACTCATTTCTTCCACTATACAATAACATTGTTTTATTCTTTTTTAGGATTTTATAATATGAAAAAGACAAAAAAATAAAAAAACCAAAAAGACGGGGAAAAACATCTATCTCTTTTATTGGTAGTAGTTTTGTATCCCTTGAACAAAGCATGATCTTGAGTTGGTATCTCATCATTTTGGGTCTAGTATGTATTTAGGAGACGTTGTCTCATTATTGAGTTATATCTCCCGTTGGTTATTCTTCCAATTATATGGAGCGTTTATTGATACCTCTTGTGTCACAAATGTATCCTAGTTTATAGTCATGTTGCCTAAGTCACATAATGTGTCATTCTTATGTTCAAGGGAAAGTTTCAACCTATGTCAAACATTCTACTATTAGTCGCTTACCTTTGCAAGTCAACCTTCCCATGCTAGTCTCATCATCACGAGTATCGGTCTCTTTGTTTGATTTTGTTAAGGTCCTAACCCGCACATAGGTAGCTCAATGTATTCGGATGTAATAAAGGTCAATATTAATAAGGCCTTTCAATAAAATAGAATAAGGTAGATGTAAGAAGACCTAATAGAAGTTTTCGCTTCTAGAAGGATCTTCCTCTAGATGCTTCTCTTAATAGACATATTTAGTATAAATAAGGGTCGAGGATATGAGAACCCTAGCTTGGAGATTATTGTAACAAAGTGCTGCTCAATTGGAGGTTTCCCCCTTGAAGAGGCCTATGAACATTGCTTTCTAAATCAAAGTGCTATTTCTATTGCTATTCATATATCATTTATGTGTATTGTGAAGATTATGCTGGATATTTTACTGTTATTCTTCCATTTCTAGCATTTTATTTCCGTTCTGCATATTTTATATATTTGGTATCTTGCAAGTGGTATCAGAGCATTTTCCTTGGCAGAAATTGTGGGTATTTTTTTCTTCAGGGTAGAGACGTATTCCGACGTCTTTAAGCCATAGAGATCTATCGTTACACTCATAAACCCGTGGTTGAGTGATTCATACATGCAGGAAATACAAGTGGTTCTGAAGTGCACATCTATTGTCCACCCTTGTAACCCCTGTTGGTACCCCTTCGAGTGGTAGCGCATCAGATAGCACCTATGTACGGATCAACCTAGATTTCCTGAAGCCCTCTTTAGATAAACCTATCAGCCGTCGGACTGTTATAGTTTCACCGAGAAAAACACTTGGGAAGATACTCTCTAGTACCTGGGTAGTCGGGTAGTACGGCTAAGGGTATGGTCTATCCTCCTTAGTTAGTGCCCTGAGATATTGGGTTGAGTACTACCGTTGGACCCTGCACATATACCAGAGAGCTATAGCACAGGGCAAACCCTTGTCTATAGAACCCTTGAATACCTAACCCTTGGGGAACATAAACATAAACATAAACAAATTAAATCAACGAGATCTATTGCCACACATCTGTGTTCAGGTTGCTAAGTAAATACACATTTCTCTCTGGTTCAGAATTTGGGGATTTTAGCATTGCAACATTCTTTAGACCAAAGTATAACCCTACGGCTGTAAAAAAAAAAGTCTGGAATTTTTTTCACCATTATTTGAGACCTATTCCATTAGATTCATCTCTTCTCCCTTATCACATTCATCCATATCATTTTTCTGCAAAAAATTCTGACCCCGCCCGCTCCCTTTTCAGTTCACCCATCCTCATGGCCCATACCCATAGCCAAGAACTAGAGTCTCACTTCAACACCTTGCAATCTGGTTTCCTCTAGACCCAACATGAAGTGAAACAACTCAATGCTACTA
>JASDQU010509747.1:25500-35672 GCA_032191745.1 Picea mariana
AACCTTGCCTACTCGGCGCATGATCCTGTAAGGGCCATAAAATCTGGGCTTGAGCTTCTCGGCCCCACTCTTCTTCAAAGATGACTGTCGGTAAGGTTGGAGTCTTAAGAAAACCAAACCCCCAACCTCAAAGATGTGCTCTATCTTGTGCTTGTCTGCACTCATCTTATGTTTGTTCCGTGTCGTCTGCAGGTTTTCTTTCAGCAACTTGAGCATCTCCTAACTCTCTACGATCCAATCCTTGGCCTTGGGAGCTCTGCTCTCCCCGAAAACCAAGTCTACCAAAGTGGGAGCATCATATCCATACAATGATATGAAGGGTGTCATACCAATTGACATGTGGAAAGTGGTGTTGTAGCAATGCTCTCCTAAATGTAGCCACTTGACCCATATTTTTATTGTCCACCTACATAGTTCCTCAAATATCCTTCGACCCACTTGTTGACAATCTCGGTCTGTCCATCTATCTGAGGGTGATAGCTAGTGTTGGGTTTCAACTTTGTCCCCACCAATCTAAACAATTCTCTCCAGAATGTCCCCATGAACTGATTGTCCCTGTCACTGATGATGTTCTTCAGTAACCCGTGAAGTCTGAAGACCTCCCTGAAGAATAGCTCGGCTACCTAAATTGTGTTGTACTCTATCGGTATGGCATAAAAGTGAGAAAACTTGGTCAATCTATCGACCACTACATAGATACATTCCTTACCATGGACCTTGGGTAGGCCTGTGATGAAATCCATCGATATAATCTCCCATTTTTTCTCTGGAATGGGGAGTGGCTGAAGTAGCCCTGCTGGAAGAGCATGCTCTGACTTGTTCTGCTGGCAAGTCACACACTCACTGATGTGTCTCATAACATCATGTTTGAGGCCCTTCCATGAGAACCTCTCCCTGATCTGTCTGTAGGTTTTGAAAAAACCCTGATGTCCTGCCAGTGGTGAATCATGAACTTTTGTGAGGATCTTATTCTTGAGCCTCAAATCTGGCACCAAGTAGACTCTATCCTTGTAGAATATGACATCATCAATGACCCTATACCTGTCATCCTGTATCTTCCCATCCATAACCTCACAAGAGAACTTGTTCTTGGAATATTCCACTAACAAGTGGGATTTCCAATCTGTTGAAATCTCCATCAAAGAACATGTCGCAAGTCTCCTCGATAGTGCATCAGCCATAATGTTCTTCCCCTTGACATGCTTTATGTCAAAATCGAATGCTTGTACCTTCATCACCCATTTTTTCTAGCACTCACTGAGGTCCTTCTTCTCAATGAAATACTTCAGGCTGTTGTGATCTATCTTGACCATGAATTTGTTGCCCATCAAATATTGTCTGAATTTGGTCAAGGCATGCATGATTTCCAACATTTCCTGGTCATAAATAGAGTACAACCTCTCGATTTGACTAAGATTCATGCTCTCGAATACAATGGGGTTTCCTCCTTGCATCAAAATTGCCCCAATACCCTCGCTGGATGTGTCACACTCTAGTACAAATGGCAAGGTGAAGTCTGGTAATGCTAACACTGGACAAGTGTCCATGACTTCCTTCATGTGATCAAAGGATTTTTGTGACTCCTCGGTCCAGATGAAATCCCCGTGCTTGGTAAGATCCGTCAGCGGTGCTCCAAGATGAGAAAAAACCCGGACAAACCCCCTGTAATAACTGCACAGCCCGAAGAAACTCCTCAACTCTGTCACGTTCCTGGGCGTTGGCCAATCCAGAATGGCCCTGATCTTCTCCTGGTGCACTTGTACCCCTTGTGCACTGATGATGTGGCACAAGTAAAGTAGCTATGTCATACTGAACTCACACTTGGACTCTTTGGCATATAATGATTGTGCCTCCATGATGCTCAATACCTCATCCAAGTGCCTCATATGGTCCTGGCATGTGTTGTTGTAGACCAAGATGTTGTCGAAGAAAACCAAGATTGATTTCCTCAACTGATCCATGAATATGTGATTCATGGAAGATTGGAATGTAGCGGGTGCATTGGTTAGCCCAAATGTCATAACCAGGAACTCGAAATGTCTAAACTGACATCGAAATGTCGTCTTCTCTATGTTCTGCTCTCAGATGTTGATCTGATGATACCCAGAGCGTAGATCAATATTTGCAAAGAAAACTACCCCATGCAGTTCATCCATCAACTTGTCAATGTGTGGGATAGGATACCGGTTCTTGATGGTTTTCTTGTTCAAGGCCTGGTAATCAATTCACATCCTCATGGTGCCATCCTTCTTCAGAACTAAGACAATTGAAGAGGCGAATGGGTTGTTGCTCGGTCTGATATGTCCCATCGCTAGCAATTCCTTGATTGTCTTCTCTATCTCATCCTTGAACCTCCTAGGATGACAATAAGGGGGTGTGATCATAGGTTTTTCACCCTCCTCCAACTCAATGGTGTGCTCAAACCCCCTATCAGGTGGTCTCCCTGGTGGAATCGACCCAAAAACATGTTGATGTCGTCCCAACAAATTCTTGATCTCTGTATGATACTGTTGTCAACCCTCTAAATCCTTCCGCGTAGTGATCAAGTAATCTGCAACATATGCTACCTCCCCATGTCTGAATATCCTCTCCATCCTCTTGGATGAAACTATCCTGGGTGATCCTATCGACATACCTCTCAGAACAACCTTCTTCCCATCACGGTCTTTGAACTCCATCTGGTTTGGTAATTAGTGGTGATTTTTCCCAAGGTAATCATCCACTGAACCCCCAACACCACATCTGTGTCAGATAGGTCAACCACATAAAATGTGTCTCTCACTGTGTAGTTGCCTTACTTTATCTCGAAGTCTAGAACTTTTTCTAGACATTCCACTGTGTGGCCATATACTACTGCAACATCAAACCCCTCAAACTCCTCTGTTTGAAGTGCCTGTCATGATACCAGTGAAGCGTCAATGAAGTTGTGGGTAGCCCCACCATCTATCAGGGCGATTTCTCGTTACCCCTGAATAGTCCCTATGATCCGGAGGGTATCATACCTGGGAACACCAAAAAGGGTAGCTATGACTCCTCCCTTTGCTGGTTTTCATCTGTTAGGTTGCTCAGGTGGTTGTGGAACTACCATAGGGTGGGCTCCTATCGGTGTCGGTGGTCTATAGGGAGGTTGTTCCTCTGTCTGTGCTGACTCCTCCTCTGAGCTAGTGGATCCACTATCCTGCTCCTCCTCCTCACTGTCCACATTGTCTGCTACCACCTCAATATAATGAATCTCTCCCTTGCCCATGCACTTGTGTCCTGGGACCCAAGGGTCTCTGCAGTTGAAGCAAAGCTTCTTCCTCATAAGTTGTCTCCTCGTCTCATCATCCAGCCTCTCCTTGCTCTTCCATTCTCTCTGGAATGGCTTCTTGTCTCGATCCTTCCGGGGTACAAAGGGTTTGGAAAAGGGTTTAGTCTTTGGCACTGAGTCTTCCAAATATTGAGTGCGTAGGATGGCATCCTGCAAGGTGGACGGCCTGTATGCCTTCACCCATCCTCTCAAATGCTCTATGAGCCCCTCTGTGAATAGCATTATCAACCTGGGCTCTGATATATCTGTCACTGCCATGGCTACCCATTGAAACTCCGTGATGAACGCCTATGCTATGCTAGTTTGTCTCAACTGGGCTAGATCCCTGAAGTGGATCTCGGGATCCCTCATTTCAAACCTGTCCATGAGTCTCTCTGTGAACTCCCTATAGGAAGTGATGCGACTGTGACCCAATGTCACCAATCCATGATACCACCACTGATGTGCCTCACCCTCCAAGTGTAAGGTCGCAAAACTGATGGCCTCTGTCTTGGTCATCTGATTGAGCTTGTAGTATGTATCTAGCTTCTATACCCAAGATCTGGAGGTGCATTTAGACGATCTGTCGAAAGAAGGTATGGTGATTTTACTAAATTTTCGGATGAAATCAATGTTATACCCCTGATGTTATTGTGGCCCTCCTCTTTGTGGCTCTCTGGGGTGGTTCCTGAGTCTGAGTCCACAATACTCGACTAGGGTCATGTCCTAATGGAAGTCACGACCCAATGTTGCATACTCCCTCTGATACTCTGTAATGTCCTCTGCATGAGTGGGAAACCTCTGTGCTATCGAAAATTGTGCTACTACCAGGATGCCCTCTGGAAACTGGGAAACAATGGTCTGGGAATCCTACTCATAGATGTGTATGTGCGAGTGGATGACTCGGATCTACTACCTGCCCCTGAGTTCCCCTGTGCTGCATGTGGAGCTTGTGTGCCTGAGGTGCCTACTATAGCCAATCTATCAACCACCTATGCCAAGGACTGAGACATGGTCCGCTGACTAGCTAACATATTGTTGATAACATGCATGAAGGTTTCCTCTGGTTCCATGGGGGGCTTGCCACTGCCCTCTGGTCTCTCATATCTGTCTCCTAGCATCCTCTCTGCCTCGGGCTCAGCCTCACGCTCTGCCCTTATCTTTGCTTCTCTGTGTGCCTCTTCCTCTTCCTCTGAGCTGGAAGGAAAAGGAGGAAAGTCAGGCCTAGGCCTTCTTTCCTTACACCTATTGTAAGTGACATATTCGTCACCTACGTGCTCACGACCATCTGGGTCTTTTGTTGCACTCATTGTCTTTAGTCACAGGCTGGCAGGACTAAAGCTCTGATACCATTGTAATGTTCCTAACTCAAGTAGTCTAGTAAACACGGCTAATGTGTGTGTAGAATTAATTGTTTACATCTTATAAATGATCATACAAATAACAAATGCGATAAAGGACTGTAAAGTTGATATTATGATATCTCTGCGGAGTTCAAATGTCGAATGCAGATGACTAAAATGAATCACTCGGCTAGATAAAAATACAAAAGGATCTTAGCCAGAATACAATAAGCAAACTAAATGATAATACCCGGTAGTAGATAAGCACTGCGGGGTCAAAGGATGAGTTGGAACTATGGCATCTCGCACGGTAACTGTTGAAAGTTTGCAAAGTTCGCCCTAGTGTCTATACCTCTTGGAAAGGCATGGAAACTGTCCCAAATGGTGCACCCTGCTCTAATTCTCGGTCCTGGTGACTGACCGACTCCTATGATGGTGTGTCTGGACCCTGGATTGATCCCCCTGGGGGAATGCACCCCTCCCTCTCTGGAAAACTGCACCCTAGTGATTCCACCATTGGAATCGGCTGAGAAGTATCTCAAAATGATCTCCCTGGCCTACTGGAAAATGGGTAAGAAGGGTTTCCTGAATCTGATATGATGCTTGCTCAGGAACCCCGAATGTGTCTACCAAAAGTGTTGCACGTCCAAGTTTGGAAAATGCACCCCAAATGATTCCTCTGTCGGAATATGATGAGGAACCAGGAAAAATATGCACCTTTCCTTCCTCTCAACTAGGTTGGAGGGGAATCTCTGAACTCTCCCTAGATGGGACAAGTCGATCCATTGAACCTCCTCAGAAACTGTGCCCTCACCCTGGATACGTGTTCCCTTGCGGCTGGACCCTGTGTAACCGCTACTGAAGAATGATGGAAGACATGTGTGATCTTCCCGGTGACTAGGGTGTGTCTCTCAACACTGAAATTAGCCAACTGGTGTCTTCCTCCTGGAATCCATTGAACTATCTCTCCTGAGATGCGCCTCTCTCAATGACAAGTCATAATTTGCATAATGAATGAATTAGGTTGCTGACCCTTCTCTTATAGCTTTTCTAAACCCTAATTCACTATTGAAACCCTAATTTGTTGTTGACTTCCAAATTTAGATCGTTTATTCTATTTTTAGTTCATAATGGCTTAAAAGCACTTTTAACCACTTTTAGCTCAATGTCACTTTCTGAACATAACACCTTTGACTGGAGTGACCTCTAGTAACCTTGATTACCCCTTCTCTAACCCTGGCTATAGTCTAACAGGGCGGTTTAGACCATTAAGCCTCCTCTCTAGAGCTCCTATTTGGAAAGGGACATTACAAATCTAACTAAGGACATCAACACAAAGTATCACTTGATTCAATATCATGTAAAGGCCAAGACTATTCACTTAAGACATTGTTCCTCAAATGAGAAAATTGTAGACATCTTCACCAATGCGCTTGGAAGAGAAAAATTTGAGAATTTCATAATGATGTTTGGACTCACACACACCCCTTTGGATGAAGGGAGGGGGGGGGAGGGGTGGTGGATGTTGGATACGTAATCCTTGGGATTGCATTCCTATGTAAATAATTGTAAATATGAATAGTCATATGTGATAGGAAACATCTTCATTTATAGAAGACTAATAGTCACAAGTTTATGTATTTATTAACCTACAAGATAATACAATATCTATCATCATGGAGTTGTGATTTCATCCCATTGCTTGGCCTCACAACTTACCTTAGAGAATATTCCAGAAAGTAGTAGCAAGTGGAAAGGTCCATCTAGTTTGTTGTTCGCAGTTATAAAGTACATTGGATACGGGATACAAAAAAGAATAGATTTAATCCAAGAAATCTGGGAGCATGCACATATCTCCACCAAATTTTCAGCGAGGATTACACATTTGAAAGAATATCTCCAAAAAGATATGGAAAACGATGAAGGTTTTTACAAAGACGTTGTAGGAACATTTCTGGATAAAGTTTCAAGTTTAAGTGATATCCACATAAGAGAACAAAACCTTCCTTCTAACATCCGGATAAAACAAATTAATGCTTGTTGGCTGAAAAGAATAAATTTTTTAAGAGAAATGATAAATGAGTTAGATGTTGTGAAGAGTAAAAGAGGTGACCTTTTCTTTAAACTTGTTTATCTCACAAAGGAACTCGACAACCCAAACTTATTTATGGACACAAGACTTTTATCTAAAGTGCAATTACTAGAGCAACTTTATGTATTAAAAATTACATGGGCAAGTGAGTTCATTGACTCAATAAAATTCTTCGAGGAAGAAATTGAAAGGTGGCTAGTCAAATATATCAACATAAATGATGAGGTAGATGCCATGCTGCACCAATTAGGTATGGACCTAAGAGAGATGGAGTTGTTTGAAATAAATACCAAACATGGGATCATGGTGGCCCCCATAAGGGAATACATAGAAGAGTGGCTAAGAAAATATATAATCAAGATCACCGAAATAGATCCGCAACAAACGGTTACAATTGATATCCCACCTCCAACACATCAACCATCTACAAAAGAGGCACCAACAAGCAAGTAAATGATTCAAAAGAATTTTCATCTCAGTGAGTCAATTAGCAATCATATTATGTGCTTGTTAACTTTCTTCGACAATCATTTGTCATATTGGCTTCCAATTCCCAGTAATTTGTGTAACCAAGGCTGATCCTTAACTGTTTTTCTTTTATCTTCTAGGTCTTTTCATTTCATGGTCCACGAGAGCCCCATCCCAATCTTGTTTGAAGGACAAACACAATATTTTATTTGTATTCCAAGACATTACTCTTTTATTTAAAGACATATTATTTTTGGCGTTCCTAGAGAACTAATTTGGGACGTAACATTAATGTAATCTCAAGACTCCGATTTAAGCATGAAATTTCAAATGTATGTCTATCAAAATCTTATTTGTGCTTAATGAAATCATCATTTAAAGTTATCTTCCATATGCGGTCCATACTTTATTTTCCTATCCTTGAATATTGTATTATACTTTGATGAATTTTGTGATGGAAATGTCATCTTATTTTACTGCACACTCTTTTGGTTTATGATCCCGTAACATATCATAAATATTTACTTTCTATAAGATATCTGGTCATTTCTCATGTATTCTTTGCATGTGAATATTTCTTTCAAATAAGCTTGGTCCTTCTAAGGTATTTTGTTCATATTCTTGCATGTTGTTTGAAAATAGAGAAATACCACCTCTTTAAAAATGCAGGGTGATTATATCCTTATAAGGTTCTTATAAGGTTGACTCAAAGATCGTAAAACAATCTTTTAAATCCACGGGACTTTGCATCATTTAGATCATTTAGGGGTGCTATATTTTGTTATAACATGTATCACATCATATTTGAAAACCCAAATAATATATCTCATATTGAACTAGAATTATATGAAATGCAAAATCATATTTGGTTGGTTTTAATTTATTTGAGATTATGATAAAAGGAAAGTCGATGAATATAATATTTATTAAAAAGTGTATAACGAGATATGAATATTGTGTACATGTATTCTTTCTTTTAAAGAGTATAAAAGGACAATGATATTATTTTAATTCTTTATTTCAAGAAGTATAAAATGACAATGATATTATTTTATTGAAACATTTATTATGAGAATATTATTTTAAAATTTTAAAATATTTAATTGTGGGTTATCATCCACCATTTAGAATGTGATAAATAAACTTATTTTAACTCAAATAATGTCATCTCAATCATAAGGGATAATGCCATCCTTTAAAATATAATTGGTTCTTTTAAAGTTGACGTTAAATTTATTTTTGTTTAGAGACTCATTTTCACCTTAAAGTTTTCCTTAATTTGAAGATAAGTTAAAAATTTGGGAAATTTATATCTCCAAGTTATTATATTCCTACTTATTAGCTAGGTTAGAATATCTCATTCCTATAAGTGGTATCCACTGACTCCACCATGTCTAAAGCTAAATATTGAGGGAGCTCAAGATGAAATCTAGGTAGAGCAAAAATAGGAGGAATCTTCAAAGATTGTTGTTGATCAACATTCATTGGTCAATGTTTGTGTACTTTGGTCCCATACTTATTCATTTTTAGTTTTTTGTATGTCCCATACTTTGTCATTTTTTCTATAATGTGGATTTTGGGGAGACTACCACTTAGTCTGCAGGTATGCAAGTCCCACACTTAGTTTCTTTTTTCATTTTCTCTCACTACTCTGAAACTCCAACACTTAACCATTTCTCCTATTGTAGGAGTAAAATCATGCTTCAGAAGGTCTAAACCTCACAACCCCACAACCCTCATAAAGCACTCCCCACTTCTGCATTATTCATAATGAACCTCTTTTGATACTTAGTTGATTTTCTTGATTGTGGATGCGAGAGTCCTTCCCTCATCTCCACCTTACATCCCCACCTCGTAACCATGCATCCTACTTTTCTACTTACTCCAAAATGACCCACATATTTTTGGAGCCCGCATAATCGACTATTTTGGTACTTAGTATATTTCTTGATTGCAAATGCGGGAGTCTCCCTCATACCTCCCCTTCGATCATCTACATCCCACAACCCCAAAAACCTACAATCACTAAAACACATTCTCCATCACTCACTTTACACCTCCAAACTTAACCATTTTCCATTTATCCTAGTACATATTTGTATTCCCCGAGAACATTTATGATCTCGCTACCACACCGACTAGCTCACGATAYGAATTAAAACCATTATTTAATAAACGATATTCTCGTAAAATCCCCACCTTAAATCCTAATCACATCATACAATTAACAATTTTGAACTAAGAGATAYATTGTGTGATATTAAGATAATACATGGAGAAYTTAGTAAGAAATTAAAACCTCATTGTAAACTCTTTCTTCGATAGAACCRCCACCTTTTCATTCTAATCAACCTCTGCTAAATATGCCTAAAAAGAAAAAAAATAACTCTATTGTGGAGACACTATAAATACAATAGGACATGAGGACCATTCATTTTAGTGGTTTGAGACATTCAAATGGTACTCAAAACTTCCACCTGAAGAGAAAAAATTGATCAAAGTTTGGGTTTATGGGATATCATTGGCCGAATCTATGTTAGAGGTATCAGATTTCAAGGAATTGATCCTCTAGTGCATGGATAAGTTCAATAGTGAAAAGAGGACAATTCAATTGCAAGGGAAGACACCTATTTATTTATCACCCATGGTGTTCAAGAAAATGTTCATGCTCCTAGAGCCTACGATGACATTCAAACGCTCTGAAGAAGATGGTTTCCTGAAGGGCAATCATGGTGGAACAAAAATATAGGACAAATTTCTTCTAAAGCCATCAAACTACTTTGAAGACTCTGCCCCAATTAGAGATATGTTCTCTGAGATAACCCTATAAATATTTTGCATGGTTGTTCACTCGAATCATAAGACATGAGTCCATGGCCACTATCCAAAAATATGTTTTGTATGTCTTGTATCTCTCAGTTCATGAGGATATTTTGTTTGATTAGGCTCAAATCATCTCGAGAAAATTTTCTTTTCAACA
>JASDQU010509748.1:11446-32782 GCA_032191745.1 Picea mariana
AAATTTCATTTTGGGCATGGAAATTAAAAGAGATCGGAAAAAGAGGAAACTCTGGTTAAATCAAAGAAAATATGCTGAGACAATATTGCAGAGGTTTAATATGCAGGAATGTAAATCGGTCAAGCTTCCTATTCCCATTGGTGCAAATTTATGTGTGGATCAATGTCCCAAGACACAAGAAGAGGAGGAGGACATGTCTCATGTTCCATATGAAAGTGAAATTGGTATTTTGATGTATTCAATGGTCTATACTAGATTGTACATTGCACATGCAGTGGGAGTTTTAAGCAGGTATATGTCAAAACTAGGGAAGGAGCATTGGATAACAGTAAAAAGGGTTTTCAGGTATTTGCGTGGCACTGCTAGATATGGATTATGTTACCAAGGAAGACTGATATTGGACAGAATGTTGGATATACATTTCTTTGTAGATGCACACTGGGCTGGAGATATGGATCATAGGATATATACAAGTGGGTATGTGTTTAACCTATTTGGAGGAGCAATAAGTTGGATGAGAAAAAGAAAGGCTGTAGTGGTACTTTCAACTACAGAAGTTGAATACATGGCATCCACTCATGAAAGTAAGGAAGCAACATGGTTACAAAGATTTTTTTCAGGTATTGGGTTGGTACAACAAGTTGTAAGGATAGATTGTGACAGTCAGAGTGCAATTTTTCTAGTGAAGAACCTGGCTTACCATTCAAAGACAAAGCATATTGATATTCAATATCACTTTGTGAGAGACACAGTTGAATAAAAGAAAGTGTTGTTGATAAAGGTGGACACTTTGAAGAATATTTCAGATTCATTAACAAAATTTGTGAGCACTAAGAAGTTATCTTGGTGTAGAGGATCCATGGGCATTGGTGCCCTGGATTGTTGACTATGTAACCCTGTAACCCCTTGTATGCAAAGAAAACAACAAGTGGGATAATGTTGGGTCTGTGTTATATTCTTTGCACGATTATTAGTGTCTCATTTTTGCCTCATTTTTCGTGTTTCCTTGGTTTTCATGTCCATTGTTGGGCGGTTTTTCGGCACATGGTTTTTTGTCGATGGTTTTCTATTTCCAGTTAAGGAATTAGGGTTGTTGACTAATCTAGGTCATTAGGTTAGGGTTTTGGATTCCACTAGATCCTATATGCATATTGTATTGTAAACAATGTATCACTATGAATGAATAGAGAATATGCTGATTTTCTCAATTTGTGTTTCCAGGGGAAATTTTTTTGTGTAATGTTTGTATTTTCCATTGTATCTTTTCTGTTATTTTACTGAAAATCTGTTTGCATTAAATATTGTACAAGGTTAAAATATATAGCTCTGATGACATTGAGATGGATGAAAAATAATATAATTATCCAATCCATATCACTTAAGATCATAAATTTCATTTTTCGTGATGGGTTGTTGTTTGAATATTATGTGTGGGATATTGTCATGATCCAAATTAGGATGGTCTCATGAACTTTTTTGAGATTACAAAGGCCTAGTTTAGGGTGTGTGAAATTTATTTTGGAATAGAAGGATATAATTATTAATGGATTTATAGATAAAAAAAAACCTAGAGGCATTAATTTTGTCCACTTAGTCTACTTGTTGTTGTGGATTATCAATCTCTTAGTTTATGGTCAATAGCTAGTGATGGATTGGTTGAATAATGTATTCCATTTGGGTTTAGATATGAGGATAGGGATAATTATGATTTGGAGTCTAGGTGTCATAAGAGAATGGAAAAACTCATTGAACCAACTAAGAACGGTTTCAACTTATCCCTCTAAATATTAAAGGCACATTCAAATCTCATTCCCATTATCCCTAATTACCCATTTTGTTGTGACAATATCTTGGAAGCGAGTTGTTTGACCATAATATATTTTTATATTTGAGGGGGTAAATAAGAGGGATTTCACTTTCTCCTAATCAACAATCAGTTATATTTCCTCTCTTCGTTGGAGTCCAATTTCACTAACAAGATTTGTAATGTCATCTTATTTCCTCTCCTCATAATCTGTGGTTAATTCTTTAATTATATCCTGACCTTTTACTTTATTTGCAAGGATTGAATGGATGGGGTTGGGATTGGGTATGATGATCTATTTTTAGGGGAAACCCTAGTGTTTGTATTTTTCAATTGACCTATCTTAGTGGCCCCTCTTTTTTACCACCTATTTTGATGAGTTTTCTCTACATCTTAGGGGGGTCAATTGACTTTTTTTTGTGACATAAGGATTGTTGGAGAACGTAGGGTTGTTTCCAATATCTTCAATTTTATGGGGCCTTATCCAAGTAGTATAAATACAATGTATGGATTTAGATATTAAACTATAAAGGGGATAGGAATGACTCTTTAGTGGCAGTGGTGAAGCCTTTGAACAACTATCACTATCATTGATATACTATTTTTTGACAACAATTTTTTAACAAGTAGCATACAAGAGGGAAACATAATGTCATTGGTTACTTATAGTTAGTACTAAGATGTTGACAAGTAGGCTATTGTTTCCAGTATTTCACATTAAGAAATCTATAGATAATGAAGATGAAAACTTTAAACTTCTAATAGAAGTAATAGAAATAACCAATTGTGAACATCTTGAAACAAAGTCATTAAGATTTGTTATAAGACAATAGAGGTAGAGAGAACCATATACTCAATATATAAAAAACTTAAATGTGTATAGAAAATTTTGATACACTAAAATGAAGATTGAGCATGACTTTTAGAGCCACTCAACATGCCTACAATGTCTCTTTTATACTTTCTCATAGCCCTCTAAAACAAAAATACAAACCATGATGAGTTTATTTCTATGAGTAATGTTTCCCATATATATAGGTGTGGGTTTACCTTTGATGACACTAATGTCATAGTAGGGTTGAGTTGTTGGATATTAAAATCAATTTGATCCATTGAATTTTTTAAAGCCTAGAGTACTCTCTCCATTGTTAATTCATGGCTATATGTTTGGATCACTTGTTTGATTGATAGGTTGGTAGATGGATTTTGAAAGAAATATGTACTTGATACAATGTCCTTAGACCACTATGTTAATTTAGTAATTATAGATCAATATTCAAATTGCATTTCTTGTAATTGTTCCTTCAAATAATCATTGGAATACCAATTTTCTCTTGTGGATGATAATGTTATGTGTACATGGATAGTAGTTCTATTAAAAAGTGTGTGATATTTCCTTATGTTCGAGTATTAGAAATAAGGAAGAGTAATGGAAACCCATAGACAGAAAAATAACACTAGTGGAAGAAGAGTAATTAAATACCAAAGAACCAAAAAGGTTAGTATCCCCATCCCCTTTCTGAAGATAAAATAATAAATGTTGTAGCCACCAAACTAATTGAATACCAAAACAATAAATTATTGACATATAATACCAAAACATTAGAAATCACTTTAATTTTGGTGCCTGATACCCAAAATAATGAATTCAAAAGAAATGAATTGTTGGTAAACGATTTAATATCTATCATTTTGTGGTGGTTTTATACATTATATTGCATGGTCTACTAGTCATAAACACTTCTCATAGTGCTAAATATGAATGCTATCATCCTCAAATAATTGAACATAACTTGATACACATATGTAGAGTGGAAAACCCCATAATGAAACTTGTTATCCCCATTTTGTGGATAACTAAGGAGATCATGTCTCGAGGCCCTCAAGTTGCATATATGGAGTGCCGAGAGACTACATGACCAATGGTACCCTTTTTCACAGATGGAAAACCAACTCACCACCACAGATGGTCATATTTTTGCAAATGTCATCCACCACACCAATTGGCTTCCGAAAGGAAGTGGGCCTTGATCCATGACGTACAAGTTAGTATTATGGTGAGCATAATTTCAATATTTAATCCATTTGATTATTTTGTATCTTAGATTTCTCTAGATTTCATGATATGCGCTTGGACATTATGCCTTTTTCCCTGCTTCACCTTGGTGGTTGCCATTGTTCCCTAGTAAGTTGTTTTCCTTGGGGATGGGTTTGCTACTAAGAACTCCCATAATGTGTTATTGTACTGTTCCCAACCATACTTACCACTTTCCATCATTATTCCCCTCTATTTCCTTATCTCTTGGGATTTTAAGGTGTATTGAACCAAGAAGGGGTTGTCCCTCATTCTATGGTAAGAAGGAGCGAAAGGCCTAGAGGGGTTGATGTTGGGTAAAATATAATATCCTTGTGTAAACCTTCCAGATGCTTCATCCAGGGATCACCCAAGAAATAAATGAAACACTTATCTTTAAAGGGGACCCACAATATAATAAAGAATGATTAAAAGGTTAGTTGAAGGATAGGAAGTCTCATCACGAGTCGACCTATCATGTCCATGAATATCTAGTGGTATGACATTACCATCATCTCGTCACCAAACTAGGGTAATGGCTCTTAGTTGCATGGCTGAGAGAAAGGGGGTCTCATCACGAGCCAACCTTCTCATTTCCATTAGGTGTTTGTGGGTGACATTTCCATAACCTGGTCACCATGCTAGGGAAGTGACCTTAAATATATACTTATGCTATTATGAAACAAAACATGAAGAAAGAAATATAAAAGGCAAATTATGGGCTTGGAAAAAGTGCATTGCGGACGAAGGTACCACACACCCTCTACAAAGGCACCCATGGATGAGACACTATAACCCCTTGTATGGCATGAGCCCTATGTCCATTGAGTCTTGACCCCTACCACCTCATCTAATTTACATGGCTTAGAGAGGGAAATCTTGGAAGTTCTCCTTGACCTAGGGAAAGATCTACCAATAGGACACCTCATCAACCCTCCCATACTTAAGCTTGACAAGTCGCATAATGTCTTTGAGTTGTTAATTATTTGATATAGTGATATTTGATGCACATGCTTAGATGGATTATTTATTAATTGGATCCACTTATCATGATTTTATGACTTGAGATCCTTGGAGGGAGTGTTCATTTGTCTTTGCAGGGCCTAGCTGGTGGACAATTTTGGGAGGACAAGCCTAGCTTGGTCTTCCATGGGGCTACAAGCCCATAGGTTGGATTCCAGGGGCATCCATGCCATATGAGAGAGAGATGACTTGGATGACCTCCATGATGGCTTGGATGACCTAGCCCACACATTGCTTGCCAAACAATTTTCCCAGGAGGGGCAAAATGTCCCACTTTTGAGTTTGACGTCATGACCTTGGGGGGCTAGGGCATGGTGGTGAGGTGTCGCTCTTTGACACATAGATGTTTGATGAGGAGAAGGGTATTCACCATGATATGAGTGCCTATATTCTTGACATGTGTCCTTTGGAGGCCCATCCATGCTTCTCCAGCACCAACGACTTCCTGAAAGTGGAAAAATGTCCCCTAAAGGGATGACGTCCTCCTAAATTAGGGTTTAATTTGTGAAAAAAGTGAAACTAGAAGTAAATTGTTTAATATTATTGTGTTAAGGGGGAAATATTAGGGTTTATGATCCCTAATATTGTGTTTTTCTCCTCATTTTGTGGACAATCTATGTTAGCTAAATTTTGTAGAAATAGAGACCATAAGATCTCATTTTAAATATAACTCTCCCTCTTGTGAGAGGCTTGGTTTGAAATTTTCGGCCCCCTTGGCTCTCTTAGCTCTTGTGAACTTGTGTATGGCTATACTTATGAATGGTTAATGGAAGAAGTAATGTGCTAGCCTTGGATGGTTATTTTCTATCTCTTGTGGTGGATTGTCTTGGCATTTCTCTTGATCTTGGTATGGTTTTTTACTCTCTTGCTGTCATTTTTCAAGGTCAAGTATTGTTATGCTAAGATATAGGTGGGAAGTATAAGGGAATACACCCCCACCATATTATTAATCACTTTTTCTTCATCTCATTGATTATACAAGGGTTTGCTAAGAGAAGTATAAGGGCATACACCCTCTTAGATTAAACCCTAACCTAGAGAAACTTTCCTTAGGAAGTAAAGGGATTACACCCCCAAGGAGGTAGATTCTATAATATCCTTTTGAATCCATTAACCCAATATTAAAGGAACCGGTCATACTCTTTTTTGCATTGGAGATATAAAATCATTTCCTTGGGAAACATAATCTTTGACGTTTTGAAAGTTCTCTTGCTTGAAGTTGATTTGTCTCATTGAGAGGAGTATTCCCCCACTAGGGCGTCCCATGTCTCCCAAAAATCTAATTGTTGTTACAAAATTTAACCTACATCCATTAGGGCTGCATAACCCTAGCTACTAACACTCTCATAACTCCTAATCTAACCCTAGACTAGCTTTCTAACTTTGCTCATTTACTCTACTAACTAGGATGCATCTTTTGAGCTAGTCCTTGGAAAAATTTCATGGTTTATTTTTCTGATATTTTCCACTGAATGCTACATCCATAAGGCTGCAATTTTATGTAGAAAACACATGTTACAAAAACCATCTTATCTAGATTCTTAAATGCCTTGTTTCAACCTATGTTCATTGTTAAATTTGATGTTGATTTACTTAACTAGTCTAGATCTTAACATGTTGATTTTATATGTTTTATTTTCTGACATGAGATGATAGCTATTTCTTCGAATTAGGGACAAAAAGCATAACTTTATGATCTGACTAACATATACCATTGCAAATCTTGTTTTCTTGTGGCTTGGGTAGGTACAATCATCCGGAGAAGTATTATAACTGTGGGGAAACCATTTATTGACTTGCAAAGCATCTCTCCCTAACTTTATTTCCATTTAGACTTGACCTCTAGGGGATTCATTTCCACTTCCCTCCATATACATCTGAATTCCCCTACGGTCACTAGGATTGCCTCCTTAGAGTGACCTAGTCACCCTTGAAGTGCGAGACCTACATAGAGGTGACATTGGGTGTAGGATCCCTAAGTTGTAGCACATGTTTCATGGTTGGGTAAGGATTTTCCCAACCTACAACTTGCGCTATAACATTTTGGCAACGTTTTTGGGGAATATTTTGAATCTTCTTCATACCCTAATGACACTTTGGTAAGCTATCCCAAAGCCTTTCCCTTATCTTTCCTGGAGAATCCACCCAAGGGACGTTCCCTTTCCCCTTTTCTTGATGAGATCATATTGAAGCTCATATGGCAACTCCACGTTCCCAGAACCTACTTTTCGCTTATCCTTTTCCATCCTTTGGTGAGCCTTAATCTCATCTGGCGACCCCTTTGAGGTATTACCCTAAGAAATGGAACCATGGCCTCACGGGACTTACCATGGGCATTCCATAAGGTTTATCCTTCTCTTGATATTCAGAATGTCCCTAGATATCCAAATTATTGTCCAATAGAATGGAGATAAAATTGCCCCAAATTTGACAGTGATCCAGCTCTAGTAGTCACCCATGTTGCCAATTATATGAAGTCAGTTTCAAGCCTAGATGTGCTACATGAGGATGTGCTACTGAATTTTGTTTTATCTTCACTGAAATCAAGTAAAAAATATTTTCTTTCACACTCATGTGATCCAAAGAGTATCCCTTCTTCTACAAATATCATTGAAGAATTTCTCAGGCATTATCACCCAGCTACTCAAAGTTTGAAAGATGATTTTCAATAGCTCAAATACACTCTTTGCAGATAAGTTTTTTTTATCAATGATGAGACAGCAGATGAAGAAAATCTTGAAGAACATCCTGATGAAGAAGATTTGGATGAGACATATGATGAAGATGAAGTATCTTCTCTTCCAGTTGCTGAGGAAATCCATACCTTTTATCCTCTTGCACATCAAGAAGAGAAAACGATAAGTTATATCCCTTTTGAAAATGTTGATGATGCCTTTTTCCATGAATGCGGAAATAAAGAAAACTGCCAAAAGGATCTTGATGAAGTTTCTCTTGCAGAAGGCTTGAACAATAATTTCTTATCTTCTTTCCCTTTTGAAGAAAATGAAGTTATCCAGTCTTGTGAGGAAGTGATCAGATCCTATGGATAAAATGAATTCGTGGAACAACCCTTGGATATATTTGATGAACACATTGATGATTTCATATAGGTTGGGAGACATATATGGGATGTGGGTTGTTTCATTATTGATAAAGATCCCTTTTATGACATTCAGAGTGGATCTCAAGCAAAGGGGGTTGAAATTTCATATTCAGAGGACTAGCCTCCATGCATGTATAATTCATATGTTTGGCATCCTAGTGATGACATGGTCACAGATTTGTTCTTCCCTTTTGAGGATGACTTGTCACAACATGATCTTCATTCATCCTTTGGTACATACCCTTTGGCGGATGCAGGTTTTCTTTATGAGGACTTCCAACTGTTGTGCTCAGATTTTGAGGAATACCAGGACGTGGCCACCTCAAAGCATTCATAGGTTAATTCTTCAAAGTGGGAGTATTTTCATATTGGAAATTTCCATGGAGATTCACAGGGGAAGAGGAAGTGTTTTTCTACACATGATATTGTTCCTTACCTCTTGTCATCTTCTCCAAGAGACCATGCAGTATTATCCTAATCTCTCGTTTCCTATCAGTCCTCGACAAGCAATGAGTCTTTGTGCGTGGATGAATATGAGCCTTCGTCTACATATAGTAGCCCCCTTTAGAGATGGATTAATCATTCTTGTGGCTACACTTTCAGGGGAGATGATCGGGCTAATGGTTTCTCTTTCCAGCAAGATTTCCTCCCTCCCACCCATATTCATGATTTTTATTTCATGATCGATTATATGTATGTTTATACTCATGATTATTATGTACTTAAATTATCTCTATTGTATTATATGATTAAACACAGGGGGAGATACATTGATGAGATGATCGAATGGTTGCATTGGTTGTATGAGTTCACCTAAAATAAAATAGAATGTGATCTTTAGGGCCCCAAGGCCCCAGGTATGTAGGTAATTCATCTTGTTTTTCCCTGCATTTGCATCTTGATTGTTCATACTAGTTTAGGTGCATTTCATTTTCATTTTTCTCCACTTGCATATTGATTTCGTGCTTAGTTTAGAAATTTATTGAAAAAATGTCAAAATTTTATTTTTCTAGTTTAGTGGGTTTTGATTATCATCATATGAGAACATGGATGAGTAGGCCATCCTACACTTGATAGTTTGATGTTTCATTGCAGGAACAGGTCTACCGGGAGATGTTGTGGTTCTCATGCACTCTATGGTGAGCACATGTGCCCAATTAGGAGCTAGATGTTATCCCCATTTTGTGGATAACCAAGGAGATCATGTCTTGAGGCCCTCAGGTTGAATATATGGAGTGTCGAGAGACTACATGACCAACAATACCCTTTTTCACAAATGGAAAACAAACTCACTACCACAGATGGTCACAGCTTTGCAGATGGCATCCACCACACCAGTTGGCTTCCGGAAGGCAGTGGGCCTTGGTCCATGAGGTACAAGTCAATATTATGGTGAGAATCATTTCAATATTTAATCCATTTGACTATGTTGTATTTTAGATTGCTCTAGATTTCATGATATGTGCTTGGACATTATGCCTTTTTTCTTGCTTCACCTTGGTGGTTGACATTGTGCCCTAGTAAATGGTTTTCCTTGGGGATGGGTTTACTACTAGGAACTCCCTTAATGAACCATCGAACCATTCCCAACCATACTTACCACTTTCCATAATTATCCCCCTCCATTTCCTTATCTCTTGGGATTTTAAGGTGTATTGACCCAAGAATGGGTTGTCCCTCATTCTATAGGAAGAAGGGGATAAGGGCCCAGAGGGGTTGATGTTGGGTAAAATAAAAAATCCTTGTATAAACCTTCCCGATGCTTCACCCAGGGATCACCCAAGAAACCAATGAAACACTTATATTTGAATAAAGGGGACCCAAAATATAATAAAGAATGCTTAAAATGTTAGTTGAAGGATATGAGGTCTCATCATGAGCTGACCTATCACATCCATGAATATCTAGTGGTATGACATTACCATCATATGATCACCAAACCAGGGCAATGGCTCTCAGTTGCATGGCTGAGAGAAAGGGGGTCTCATCACGAGCCATCCTTCACATTTCCATTAGGTCTTTGTGGGTGACATTGCCATCACCTGGTCACCATGCCAGGGTAGTGACCTTAAATATCTCCTTATTCTATTATGAAAGAAAATATGAATAAAGAAAGATAAAAGGAAAATGATGGGCTTGGAAAAAGTGCATTGCGGACAAAGGTACCACAGACCCTCTACAAAAGCACCCATGGATGAGACACTACGACCCCTTGTATGTCATGAGCCTTATTCCCATTGAGTATTGACCCCTACCACCTCATCCAATTTACATGGCTTAGAGAGGGATATCTTGGAATATATCCTTGACTTAGGGCAAGATCTACCCAATAGGACACCTTGTCAACCCTCCCATACTTAAGCTTGACAAGTCACATATTGTCTTTGAGTTGTTAATTATTTGATATAGTGATCTTTGATGCACATGCTTAGATGGATTATTTATTGATTGGATCCACTTATCATGATGTTATGACTTGAGATTCTTGGAGGGTGTGTTGCTTTGTCTTTGCAGGACCTATCTAGTGAACAATTTTGGGAGAAAAAACCTAGCTTGCACTTCCATGGGGCTACAAGCTCACAGGTTGGATGTCAAGGGCCTGCATGCTAGATAAGAGAAAGATGACTTGGACATCCTTGATGATGACCTGGATGACCTAGCCCACCCATTGCTTGCCAAACAATTTTCCAAGGAAAGGAAAAACGTCCCACTTTTGAGCTTCATGTCATGACCTTGGGGGGCTAGGACATGGTGGTGAGGTGCCACTCTTTGAAACATGGAGGTTTGATGAGGAGAAACGTATTAGCCATGATATGAGTGCCTAGATTCTTGACACATGGCCTTTGGAGGCCTATCCATGCTTCTCCAACACCAACGACTTCCTCAAAGTGGAAAAACATCCCTTAAAGGGGGGACGTCCTCCTAAATTAGGGTTTAATTTGTGCAAAAAGTGAAATTATAAGTGAATTGTTTAATATGATTGTGTTAAGGGGGAAATATTAGGGTTGCTGACCCCAAATCTTGTGTATTACTCCTTATTTTGTGGACAAGCTATGTTAGCTAAATTTTGTATAAATAGAGATCATAAGTTCTCATTTTAAATATAACTCTCCCTCTTGTGAGAGGCTTGGTATGAAACTTCTGGCCCCCTTGGATCTTTTAGGTCTTCTCACTTGTGTATTTCTATACTTATGAATGGTTAATGGAAGAAGTAATGTGCTAGACTTGGAAGGTTATTTTCTAGCTCTTGTGGTGGATTGTCTTGGCATTTCTCTTGATCTAGGTATGTTTTTTTACTCTCATGCTCTCATTTTTCAAGTTCAAGTATTGTTATCATAAGAGATAGGTGGGAAGTATAATGGAATACACCCCCACCATAGTCTTCATCATTTTTACTTTATCTGATTGATTATACAAGGGTTTTCTAAGAGAAGTATAAGGGAATACACCCTCTTAGCTTAAACCCTAGCCTAGAGAAACTTTCCTTGGGAAGTAAAAGGGCTTACACCCCCAAGAAGGTAGCTTCTCTAAGCTGATTTTAACTCCATTAACCCAATAGTAAAGGCACTAGTCATACTCTTTTTTTCATTGGAGATATAAAATCATTTCCTTGGGAAACATAATCTTTGACCTTTTGAAAGTTCTCTTGCTTGAAGTTGATTTGTCTCATTGAGAGGATTTTTCCCCCAATAGGGAGTCCCCTCTCTCCCAAAACTCTAATTTTTGTTACAAATGTTAACCTACAACCATTATGGCTGCATAACCCTAGCTACTAACACTCTCATAACTCCTAATCTAACCCTAGACTAGCTCTCTAACTTTGCTCATTTACTCTACTAACTAGGATGCATCTTTTGAGCTAGTCCTTAGCAAATTTTCATGGTTGATTTTTCTGCTATTTTCCACTGAATGATACAGACATAAGGCTGCAATTTTCTGCAGAAAACACATGTTACAACAACCATCTTATCTAGCTTCTTAAGTGCCTTGTTTCAGTGTATGTTCATTGTTAAATTTGATGTTGATTTGCTTAACTAGTCTAGATCTTCACATGCTTATTTTAGATGTTTTATTTTCTGATATATACTGCTGCAAATTATGGACAAAAATCTTAAATTACTGATCCAACTAACATATATCATTGCAAGGCGTGTTTTCTTGTGTCTCAGGCAGGTACAATCATCTAGAGAAGTACTATACCTGTGGGGCAGCCATTTATTGACTTGCAAAGCATATCTCCCTATATTTATTTCCATTTAGACTTGACCTCTAGGGGATTCATTTCCACTTCCCTCCATCTCCATCTCAATCCCCCTAGGGTCACCGGTATCCCCTCCCTAGAGTGACCTAGTGACCCTTGAAGTGCAGGACCTACATCAAGGTGACATTGGGTGTAGGATTACCAAGTTGTAGCACTTGTTCTGTGGTCAGGTCAGGATTTTTCCAACCTACAACTTGTGATATAACAAAACTGACACATTGCTTGTGAGACAAATACTCCCTTTACAAGGCCTAGTTTATGGGTTTAGACCTTATGCGTGGCTAAGGGGATGTAGAGACATATTAAAAACATTAATATCTTTGTTTCCATACTTGTATCATGATCATAGTGTCGAGACCCATCAATGGTATCAAAATTATGTAATAGGGTCAATATGACATTCATGGGATAAAATCTCCCTTTATAGGACTTGTTTGGTTGTTTTGAACCATGTACATGACCCAATAACCATAAATGCCTCTCACAAGATCAAATATGTTTGTTTCCATCCTTGTAGTATAGCGAGGGGCATCAGACCCATTGGTGGTGTTCAAAGCACTTAAATTTTCCCATGTGATTCTCATAAGACAAATATTTATAAACATTTTTTTTCCAAGGAAAAAATCCAGTAATTTTATTACATATGAAACAAAATTACATCTGTAGATTCCAAAGGGAATTCAAGATGTTGCAGAGACATCGTAAAGATGCATAGAGAATTTTAATAGAGATAAACAATGAGGATATTTCATAATCCTAGTCTGAGAAGACGAATTTTCTAAATATAAGCTTATATAAATATTTTGGGAGGATCAAAAGACTCTAGTAGAATATCCATATTAAAAGAGTGAGTTATTTCTGCTTACTTGGGATTAGGAACTGACATGTGAAAAATTAAAAAAATGAGACATTTCAATGTCAAAAAGAGTCTAAAAATATTCAATAGGGTTTTGTTGCTATCCAGATTTAGAAACCCAGTCGAGAAGATATTCCCAGACATAGTTCAGGCTCTTTTCCCTAATTTTTCAAGGTCCTTGAGCCATTTCCACTCCATCTTTTGATAGTACATCTACTTATTGGTTATACTATTTGTATACATAAGAATAATCGATGCGGGAGAAGCAACTGGTGAGTCTCAAAAAATCATAGTAGATTGGCCAAAGAGTGTAATTGTGCAGAGTGATTTTCCAGTCATCCAATTTATTACAATTTGTGAATCTCCATAAATATGTAGGTGGGATGTTCCTTTTTCTTTTTCAAGAAGGAGGGTGAGTTTGAGTGCCATGAATTCACTTAGTTTGTTTTTGGCGCTTCCTAGGCTGGTTGAGAAATAAAAGGATGATGATTCAGTTGTGTAGATAATACATCCCGCTCCACCAAGAGTGGGATGTCGACCTTGGGTAGCGCCATCAAAAAATGCCCAAGGATGGTCTGTCAAAATGGGAGTGATGGGTTCGAGGGGATTTGGGGAAGGTGAGGGGGATTGCGGAAAAGAGGAAAGAATGGAAAGGGATTGTGCGACATATATGGAGGGGGGGAGGATTTTTTCCTCAAAGGGAGAGTGGTTCTGGGAAATCCATATTCTCTAGGATGTTATGAGAGGGAGAGATTTAAAGTTCGAGACCATTGAAGATGAAAACCAATATTTTATCCCTGCTTCAATTATGGCTCTAGAAAAGGAGCGGGCTTGGCCAAGTTCCTCATTGAGTTTATTCTAGGCCTCCTTTGTGTATGGGAATTATAGAGGCCAGATCAGCCAGGCCTTGTAAAGTTCCTTCTCTGGACTCTGTCCCAAGTGGGGGATTTATTAAGAATGAGGAGCCACATTAACAATTTTTTCTTTGTTGGAAATTTTAATTTTCAAATAGATTTTCCCCACCAAGGAGGGGGGGATCTCAATGTTCCATGGAAAAAACCATGTAGCCCCATTTTGGTCTATATATGTCAGTTGGATTTGGGGACCACAAAATTTTGTCTTCCTGGTCGAAGAGGTGAACCATGGAGTGGCGAAGGGATTCTATATATTTTTACCATTAAGGATCATATTCATCATCCAATCCCAGGTCATGTTCCTCCAGCCACCTTCCTACCCAAATTTGGTTTAGGTAATAAAATCCTTGATTATTTAGTTCATTAATGATTTGTTTATGGAGGAGATACTTGTTTTCACATCCAATCTAGGGGTCCCTTCTAATGAGAATATTTTTCCCATTTCCTATCTTCTAGATGAGGAAGTTATGAATTGGAGGGAAAGTGTTTTGAACCGCTTTCAAAACAACATAACCATTTTGGAATATTTTATTTGGGTTTCTTATCTAGTCATCTTAGGATTCTCTAGGGAAGTAATTTTCCTGGAGGAATCTGGGCCAGATTCCATTTCTATGTACCATCCTCCACACATTTTTGGTAGCTAGAGCCTGGGAGAATAGATGAATATTTTTAGTCCCCAACCCCCCACCTCCTTTGGGGAAGAAATTTTCTTCCAAGATGCAAGAACTAAAGAGGATTGAGATTTGGAGTTAAACCAAAGGAATCTGAAAGAGAGTTAGTGGAATTTGTTGAGTATTCCTTTTGGGAACCATGTGAGGGTGATCCAGTAGACTGGGATGGCTTCAATATTTCTATAAAACCAATCTAATTTCCATGGAGAGCAATCTATTACACCATGAATTGGTTTTTTTCTCAATTTTTTCCACCAGCCACAACCAATCCCTTTTGATGTATCCATTTTCTTTATGGTGAAATCCCAAATATTTAAATGCCAAGTTTAGGTTAAGGTCGGAGATTCCAAGGATCGGTGTGGCTTGTTGTTGGTATTCCTTAGAAAATCCCCAGGAGAAGAATGAGGATTTCTCCTTGTTGATTTTTTTTTTGGTTTCTTTGCAGAACAAATCAAGTAGGGATTGAAGGTGTAGAATAAACCTCAAATTTCCTTGACAAAAAATGATAATATCAACTACAAAAAGGAGATGTGTAAGGGAGAAGTGGAGGCTTACCATAATTCCTTTGAGGTTTCCAAAATAAACCACCTTATGTAAGTTTGATGAGGCCTTCTGATACAATAAGAAAGAGAAGAGGTGAAAGAAGGTATCCCTGACAAATTCCTCTTTCTATCTTGAAGAAGGGCGAAGTCGATCCATTTATAAGAATGAAAAAGGAAGAGGTGTTGATAGAGCTCATGATCTAGGAGACAAAGGAGTTGTTAAACCCTAATTGAATGAGGAGAATCCTTATATACAACCAAATTACCCTATAAAAGGCTTTTGAGAGGTCAAATTTGAGATTGATTGCATTATGTTTGGCTTTGTGAATGGAATGTAAGCCCTCCTAAACAAGGGAAATTGTTTCGTGAATTTGTTGGCCTTTTAGAAAGTCGAATTGTTCCTGGGATATGTTTTCTAAGAGGAAGTCAAGCAACCTTCGCGAGAAGAGTTTTGTGATGATTTTATATATGTTGTTGTAGAGGAAAATAGGCACAAATTGATAAAACAATATAGGAATTATTCCTTCGGGATGAGATCTATAAAGGTGGCACTAAATGGAGAAAGAATATGACTAGTAGTTCTTGAGTATTCCACCACTCCTACTAAATATAGGCATACAAAGTCAAAGAATTTTAGGTATAATTCCACTGGAAGTCTATTAGGACCTGGGATCTTCCTTTTGAAAGCTTAATAGGGTGGAAAGTAGTTCCTCCATGGTTATTTCGATCATTATTTGATTGTTTCCTTCCTAATCGATGAATCTGGGGAAAAGATATGTGACTTTTAGGATTGCATCTATAATGGAATTATTTTCTTCTTTGAAAAGGGATTTGAAGTGTTGGGTACCTGCTGCTGCAATATCCCAAAAATATGTTGTTGGCGATTCATTTGGTTTTTCAATGGAGAAAATCATGTTTATTGATTTCCTTCAATTTACAAAATTGTGAAATATTTTTGTGTTTTCATCTCCGACTTGGAGCCAGAGGGCTCTACTTTTGAGTCGTCAGTCCTTCTCCCTGTCAAGGAGGATTTTTCTGTGGGCCAATTTGAGCAGTTTGTATTCTTTCCGATGATCTGTTGACATGGATGGGATTTTTTTAGAGTCATTCCAAGCTTGTATTTTATTTTCAATTTCTAGGATGGATTCAGAGTCTTTTTTCCTCTTTTCTTTCGCCCAATTTTGTGTGATCGTTTTTACCCTCTTTATGTTTTCTAGGAACTAGAGGGGAGGGGATTCTAATAGAGAGGGGTTAAAGGGGGACCAATATTATTTGAGGAGAAACATGAAGGAAGGATCCTCAATCCAAGATGTATTTAGTCTAAATGGGGTAGGGGGATTGGGATAAGAGGGGATGAGTTCAAAGAAAATGGGATAGTGGACCGAGTCTCCTCTAGAGGAGACCCATTGATGCATCTATAGGGGGGATTCGAGGAGGGATTCAGATATTAAAAAATGATATAATATTTTTGTGATGAGAGAATCCCTAGTTCTCATGTTTCTCCATGTTAGTGAGAGTTTTAGGTGGATTAGATCTAGAAAACCTACTCCTTCCAAAGTATGAACAAGAAAATCAAAAATGTCATCCATCTGCATTGAGGCCCCCTAGATATCACTGGCTATGAGCGTGAATTTTATATTTCCCATGATTATTGTGTTTCCCAACTTTAGAAGCAAGAGTTGGAGCGACTTAGACCAAAAATATTTTCGGTCCCTTGAGTATGAACCGTAACAATTTACAATGTGCAACTCCATGTCAAGGTCTAAAGAGATAATTACAACCCTAATAAGTGATCTTTGGACCTAGGAAGTGGCTATATTGAGGGTATCCTTACACCAGCCTATGATAAGTCCTCCAAAAAAACCAAGAGCATCAAATATTAAGAAATCCCATCCTGGGAGGATGGGGGAGAGAAAGTTGATTGTTTTTTCTCCTTCTAACATTTTTTTCTGAAGTGGAATTACAAAGGGTTGGTGTAGGTCCACCAACCTTTTGATGGCCAATTTTATTGAGGGATTGACCAATACCATAAAATTGAGAGAGAGTATGATCATTTGGGAGGGGTCTCTAGAGTGATTTCTCTAAGGCCCCCCAGGAGAGAATGATGTTTTCCTATGTGAACTTCTGAGTTTGCTTACTTTTGTGAAAAGGAGAGATAAGATTGTTTTCCCCTCTGGGAGGGTTTATAATCTTGGTCCTAGAGCCAACCTAGTCCACCCTTGATACCCAATGATGGGGAGGGTATGCCTCTGACCTTGGAATACAGGTTGTATTATGGTGGTCTCAGGATTTCAGGGGGAAGAAGTGTGGAGGGAGGAAAGAATGGGGGAGGGGGGAGAGGTAATAGAAGTGATCCAGGTGGATATTGGTGGCCATCCACCTATTCCAACTAGCTCCTCTTGTCCATTTTTTGTTCAGGACGTTCTTCTTTACTTCTTTGTAATTGTCGGTTCTACACTTATGGGGTTTTCTGGAGCCCTACACATCTTCCAGGTGGATACTGATGGCCTCTCACCCAATAAAACTGGCTTATTTGGTATGTTTACATGTCATCATAGTTTGTTGTACTTCCAGGTCCGTTTTACAGTGTTTTTTTGGCTCATCACATTTAAAATGTAGATGAAATTATATTTTGATGGCGTACTGTGCATTTCTTTGAAAGACCTTTCCAACGGGCTATCATGCACCTAAAATAGAGGTCGTATGCAAGTGTTACGACCCTGGGAAGTTGAGGTACCAACTTACCCATAGGGGCCCACATGACTTTTGGCATTTCACTTCCTAGGGTTAGGTTTTTGGATGTCTAGGGTTTTTGAATTCATGATTAATATAAAAAATGCCTCTAGAGCCTCATTGTAACTATTCTTCTCAGATGAATTCCCATATCAGCCACATCTCTTCTCAGAATTAACTACCACCATTCGAGCAAGTGTTTTAGTTTTATATTTTTACAGTTTCAACCTATTTCATTTATTTAATAGAAGATATTGTTCACTAGATATATGTATTATTATTCATATCTCTTTGTTTATTGTATTCATTTTGTTAATTAGTTCATTCTACTCCTAAATATGGATCAGTGGTATTAGAGTGGTCTGCTCTTCATTTTTTTTCTTCGTGCATGTCCCCGACAAGATTTGGGTACAAGAAGTTGGGACTCAAACCAATCAATTTGTTTCAAGATCGGTCGCGCTGAGACCAACAACAACCCATGGGGGACGAAAAGAAAGATGATGGAGCAGGAGATCCTATTAAAATGTTTCTCGAGGAAGCCCTCACACGACAAAGGAATGAAATGATGGGCAACTTTGTGCATATACTTCGATGAATTTCCACAAGAGAAGCATCTTCATCAAGCGTCCATGAAACCCCCTTCAAGGTACAAGTGAATTATGATATTCCATTATTTGAAGGACTAATAGATGTGGAAGGAATAAGTATCCCACCAGTCCCCCATGTTAAGGACTGGTGGGATACTTGCTCTGAGCAGAGGGCCATAGAGGAATCTGCAATATTTTTGGTGGCCCCTATATGGGATTCCTTATGGGATGACATTAAATAACAATACTATCATGTTGAAAGCTACGAGGATTAGTACACCAGATGGACCACCCTACGTCAAGAAAGGGACTAGATAGTACCAGATTTCACCAATATTTTCCATTCCCTTCACACCAAATTGGGTATCAAATACTTTGAGTGTCATCTGGTGCTCAAATATCGTGGTTGTTTTCATAGATACATTCAAATATAAATGGATTTTCTAGACATCACCTCATTGGTCATGGCTTATAGATATGCTTTCAAGATCGAGAAAAAATTTAAGCCAAAGTGGCAAGAGTTTGGATTTGCAAAATCCTCACAGCCAAAGTAGTGCAAAAGAAGCCCCAACCCACACAACAAGGGACCAAGCTGAGATGACCACTCTTAGGAAAACCAATCCAAGCTGCAACACAAGAAGGGTAATGAGAATATAAAGAAGGACATGGGGAAATGGTGTGAGTACCATAAAATCCCATGGCACAACACTGAAGAATTATGCTCCAAGAAGTCACTCGTGGACGAGCTAAAGGATTCTGAGTCAGAGGTTGATTCTGATAACGAATCAAATCTTGAAGGAGGGAAGTGGATTATCAATGTTGAACCCAGTGCCACTTTCGCTACCACCAAATTTTTTCCAAGCCAAGGTGGATGCCTCTTTCACTCATAGATGTGGGTAAAGGGGAATCTGCTTCATTTCATTCTCGATAGTGGTAGTCAAAAGGACCTGATTTTAGCAGATTTCATCAAGCGGTTTGACCTGCCAATGACACTGCACCTGCATCCCTACACCATCGATTGGCTTCACCAAAAAAATATCTTCGTGTCAGCCAATAATGTCATCTACCCTACAACATCAAGCCTTTCAAAGATGAGGTATTGTTTGATATTACTCCCCTTGAAGTTTTTGATGTTCTTTTAGGACAACTGTATTTGTGGAAGCATCATGTTGTGTATGAGTCTAGACCCCACAGTGTTTTTTTTTTAAATAAAAAAGGTGTAGTACCTGCTATATTAAGTTACCTCAAAACTTTGACAAAATAAACAGAGTCATGGCTACAGTCACCAAAAATGTTGCCGGTAACCAGAAACCAACATTAGTGGGAGGCATCTAGCAGTTATACAGTAATACATTAAGAAAAGAGATATCTGTCATGCCCGTAGGAAACCAGGATAGATGCCAGTAGTCCAGATAAACCTAGAACAATTACACAGTAAAACTAAAAACATGGAAAATAGAGGAACCTAGGCACCCGGTGACGTGTTGCTCCCTCCAGTCCCTGCCGGAATGGAAAAAGTCTGCGTGCACAGGGGGCACTTTCACTGAGCTGGAGCCCCGGAGAATGCGCCAAGGAGAAGATCTATGCGTTGGCCCATGATGAGGGCTCTGTGTTCCAAGTCCGCAATGTGGCTACGTAGCTCGAACACCAAGGCTAGGTGCTCGTCACTGAGGAGAGGACCATGAGTTCCGCCACCCAGGCCACCAGGAGGAGCAGTCTTCAGTTCCACAGCTTTGCCAATGCCAACCACAAGCTTCCTCTGCACCACAACCGTCTCTGCTTTCACCATCTTCTCGGTACCTGTAGCTTGTAGGCCGCCCGTCCATGGGATTTCTTCCACCACGCAGCCAGGAAGGTCGTCGTCCTTAGTCGGGATGCACTTGGTGCCCTGCCTGTTGAGCGTCTCCATGGCACTTGGCTTCTCGTTGCACGGCAAGTCCCCAATCGACAGGTCCTCCTCCACAACATAACCTAAAAACAAATCCGCGGGCTCGGTCTCCTTCTCAGTCCTGCTGCAGCTAGCTCCCTGTTCAATGATGGTGTTGAGCACCGCCTTCCTCTCAACCCATGCCTTCTTCCTGAGAATGGAAGACGCCAAAGACAAGGCCCATTCAAGCCCCTCCTTCTGGCGCCTCTGTGCTTTGTGCGTGTCCCAAGCAGAACCCCGTCGAGGCTTTCCTCACTTCCTGACCATTGTACCCAAGCAAATGCCAATCAAATGCAAAGTTGAATTAGAAAAAACCCAGGTCAAGAGCGGTTGTGGGTGCTGAGCGCAGGCAAGCCAACTCTGTTGAGACCCACAAAGAAGCCACCATCCCTGGAAAATCTTCTCAGAATGTAGAGAGAAGGCGGTAAATACCCATGGCATAGCCGCACCAGGAGCCTTCCTCCACTGCTCGGGCTCAAAATGAAAACCATAACCAAACTGCCGAGGCCTCCGTCCATCCATAACAACGATGAATTCGTGTGCGCAGGGGGGGTTAATGGTCGCGTGAGGGAGGAGTACCTCCTTCGCATGTCCTCTGCTATGGCCGTCCACCATCGTTAATCCGAAGGTGTGGGTGGCGGCCATCAGCCATTAAACCAGCGCTGAGTGCGAGTCCGGGTGTCACCTCCTCTACGTCGTGTGTCACCCCATCCGGGGCTTAGACCCCACAGTGTTATTATTACTTTGGGTAGACAATTGTATAGGATACCAAAGGTAGTGCCACCTACTGCTATTTCTTTAATGTCTGCTAAGAAATGTAGTAAGTTCATTTCATAGATTA